>CM040424.1:37947008-38104803 GCA_022702705.1 Papilionanthe hookeriana x Papilionanthe teres | reverse complement strand
ATCATGACTCCCAGGTGTGATTCATGAGGGGGAGACTGATGTGATATTCCCTATTTGCCCCAGCTATACACCGTATAGACGTGGTCCTGCTAACCCTACTGTTGACCTCATTTTTGATGAGGTCTTTTCTCTTCTCTCTCTTTAGTACTTAGGATCTAGCCTTAGGCTTTCCCTTTGACTATCTTAGAGGACTAGAAATGGAAACCACCACTTAGAAATTTAAACACCTCTTAACTCCCTGCAAACCCCATAAGTTTGATTGTAAGCCCCGAAGTCACTTAGTGGGTTAAGATCTAATGTGGAGGTTTAAAGGATGAGTTCCCTATAGGACTCTTTGGCCTTAGGACTACCCTGGGTGGCCTGGTTTGGTGAGGGTTGACCTGCACACATTACACTTTCACACACATTCGAAATACTAAAACCATTCATACCAAGCTTGACTTCATGACTCATGTAGGTAATTCATATGGATGAACCTTAACCCCTAGGCCCTCGGCTAAGAGGGTTAGGAACAACATAGTGAATGCCTCAAATGAGTCCTCTCATGGCTCTTATGGGCTTAATATGGCATCATGGCTCAACCAAAGTGATTCCATTCTACTCAAACTTGATCAATCGTCATTTTTCCAAGATTTCAATTTTTGACTTCGGGGGGCCCTACACCCACCAAACCTACCAAGTGCCCTTTAAACTACCCAAAATTTGCAAAAATCACCTAAATTACCCAAAATTCCTCAAAACTAATCCTAAACATTTCCCACCATTCAAATTGTTCATCCTTGGCCAAATATACCAAAAATTCCAAAAATACCCCCCTAATACCCTCCAAATACCCAAAATGCCCTTTTTAACCAAAAATCCATAAATTCCAAAATTTCCCAGAAAATTCCAGAAAATCTCAAATATTTCCAAATTCATTTTGTTCAACTACAACATAAGCTAATTTTGTAAATTTAGCCCACTTTCACCAAAACCCCCAATTTGACCCATTTTTAACCCGTGGACCCAATGTCAAACCAAATCAACCCAATTGACCTTAATTTTAATCCAATACAATTCCAAACTTCAATTAAATATCCCCAATATTAATTTAGACCAAATCCAAGCCCAATTTGATGAACATTTGGATCCAATTCCAATTTGAAGCTTAAAGCCCAATTTTGGCCCATAACCTAAACTTAGCCCAAACTAACCCAACTCAACTCCAATTCTCCCCAAATCTTTTCCTAAACCTTCCTAAGATCGCCACAAACAAAACACTAACTAGATTTGCCCCAAATTTGAGCCCAAACTCCACCCAAACCTAACCCAAAACCAAAATCCCCAATTTTGGCCTAAACCCACCATGAACCCAAATGGGCCCAAATCCCAAAATCAAAGCCCAAACAAAGTTGAAAACTCTTTGTAACACTCCCATAAACATTTCTCAACATTAATTTTACATCAAATCTAACATTAGCCCAACCTTAGCCTAAGTTAATCCAATTTGATCCACTTTGACCCCTTTACTAAAAAGTCCCAAATCAAACCCAATTCAACTCCAAATCACATCAAATTTGTTTCAAATCACTCATGAAACATCCATAAACTAAACCCAACATTTGTTTGGCCCAATCTTTCACAAAATTTCCATCCACCAATTTGTTTTTAAACCTAAAGGCCCACTTTCTTAAACCATTCTAAATGCCCACTTCCACCAAATCCAAAAGCTCAAAAAATTCATCCAAAGTCCATATGACACTCTTCTTCATCATGCATTCAATTAAAATCATCCCTAAGTCCTAAACGAATGATTAAATAATTCTAAATAAAGCTTCATCCAAATTTCCACCAAAAAATCCAAAATCCTTAAAATCCATTTTTATGAAATTGACCAAACTTTTTCCAAGCTAAATGTGAGCCATTGAGCCATGTACAAGCCACATGGAAACCATGGAAGCCACTTTCCACCTCACCAAGCCATTAATGGCAAGAAGAGGAGATTCATTCCTAATCCTTCATTAAGCCTATTTAACCATATTCATGTCACACTCTAAACCAAGCTTAGCCACCTAACCATGGAAAGAGACCTTACCACTCTCTCTTGGCTGACCCAAATGATTCCTCCCAGTCCAAAGTCAAGCCTTGGGGAGGTGCACCTAGCCTAAAACCATGCCTTGGACCAAATCAAGCCAAAATTAGCCTCCCCTTTCCATTTAAATCAAACCTTAAACACTTGTCCAAAGCCAATTGACTGCACCAAACCCCAGCCCTGACCTCCCTAACCTTGAGGGTGACCACCACCCTGGCCGGACCACCACCCCAGTCACCGGAAACCACCAGGCTGAGAAGGCTAGTTTGATTCAAAAATCCAAATTGAATTGGCTGAGCTGTCCCAACCCAATTGGCCGCCACAACTCATCATCTCCTCCCCTAGGTAGCTGATCTCAGCCATTAATTGCCCCTGGGAAGCCCTGGCCATGGCTATTTAAAGCAGCTACCCCCTCTCAGCCAAAAGGTTGGTTGAAATCAACCTTCACAAAATTCCTCCAAACTCCTCACAGAGCTTCCCCTAGCCAAGAGCAATTTATCCCCACTGTTCTCCTACCCTAAACCCCATTGATTGAGCTCTATTTTGGAGCTTAATTCTCAACCCAGAATAGGAAATCCCTGGAACCTCCACCAAAATCAAATTAAACTCACCCAAACCTGTACAGGACCAAGAGAAGGAGTTCCCCAGTGGAAGTCCCTTCACCAGGCCATACATTCTCTCTATCAGCCAAGCTTTGAAATTGGACTTGGTGGAAGTTGCACTTAGACAATTCGACAGGGCTAGAGGCTTCAACCCCAGGCTCCTCCAGCTCCAACCAACGTGCCGAGCACATTCAGTTGAGGCCTCACCTCATGAACTAAGGTATGGACACTCCTCCTCCCCGAAAGCTTCCAGCGATTATTAATTTTGTTTGAGTTGATTTCAATGCATGTAAATTGTATGGATGTGTTCGTCTCTTCAAGATGAATCCATAGAGTATAAGAACACAAAAATCCGTTGAGAAATGAGAGAGATCTTAGGGTTTTAGTGTGGACGGTCACGAGTGCACACCAGTCGTAGACGATGACCAGGCGCCGTCCCGATCGCACGTGTATTGAGTGGACGGCTCAGATTGTGTCGGACCAGAGAACGGTACATGAACTGTGGGCCCCCGGAGCGCTGAGTCAAATGGCGGCGTCGAATAGGTAGGCGACGAGTGGGCTTTTGGAGCTGCCGAGGATGAGTCGGCGCCGCGTGGATAAGTAGATAAATATGGATTTTTTTAATTTAATTAAATACCCGAAACTTAGAAAATCCATATCTTTTTGTAGAAAAATTATAAAAATAAACTAAAAATACCATCTTGCTTAATGAACGGAGGAGAATAATGTGAAAAAAGTATTGAGTTAATTTGATGAGTATTTTATTTTTAATTAATTATTTACTTATTTCAGTATTTTAATTCTCCATTTGCATAGACAATTCACCATGGCATGAGACCATAGGGCTTTTGAAGCCTCTGATCTTGGGAACACTCCCTTAATTTTTCAAGGTTGGAGGCCATCTCTATGGCAAGTTATGTATTTTTCAAGTTTATGTTACTGTTTTTGGTATTTTAATTCCATTAATTAGCATATTACTTAGAAATCTAGGAAAATTTGGGGAAGTTCTTTAGGACCAGAGGACCCTAGGATAATTATGTTTTGAGTTAATTCATTAAGAATAACCCTAATTGGCATAATTACTCAAAACTGAACTTTAATTAATTAGGGTCCACACATCAAAAGAACTTGAAAACAATTCTCCACTGATATTTAGGATCAGAGGGACCTTACATAAAAATTTGGAATCAATTGGAAATGTTTAACCCCACTAAATGGATTAATTAAGTCAGATGAGTAATATTAAACTTTAAAAATTCATAACTCCAAAAATACATTTTAAAAATTCACCAAATGGGCTTTGGGACCTCTCTGATATCAGAGGAGTCTAAGAAAATAAAAATTGGAAATTTTCAAAAATATTTATTTTTCACCATATTTTAATATTTTAATAATTAAAAAATAATAAAAATCACAAAAATAATCAAAATCACAAAAATGTCATATTTTAACTCCTAATCACTTAGGAACAAATTTAATATTTTTCCCAAGTCCCTAATATAAGATATTGAATTTTAAAGGCTTAAAACAGTTTTTGAATTAAAAAATAAATTTTCCAACATTTTCACTAAATTAATTCTAGAAAATCAAAGAAAAATCAACAAAATATAAAATTTACTTCTCTAAACTCCTTGAGGTTAGAGGGATTTATGAAAAATATAGAACTTAATTTTTAACCTTTATTTTATTTTATAATTAATTTACACTCTAAAATTCAAAATAATTATAATAAATAAATATAATTCAAAAAATCACTAAAATTGGTCCAAGTGGTCCTCGGGTCATTAGGAACATCCCATAATTTTCCAAAGGACAGAAACCTTACCTTGCTCATGTTGTTGAATTTCCATTGTAAATCCCTATTTTTCATCAAAATAAATATATAAATTAAATTAAATTCAGAAAAATCATATTTTCTCCTCTAATGTTTTAAGTGATATATGAGTGAAGTGACATATAAATTTCAAGCTCATTTGAGCTCAATTTGATGAGTTATGAAATAATTAAGCTTAAAAGGGGCATATTAATAATTAAGAATTTTAACCCCTAATTAAAACTTTAGGTTTAATCAAAATGGGGGGGTAAAATATTTGATCCTAATTCTTTCTTAGATGATTGAAACTTTGAAAAAATAAAAGGGTAGAAACTCATTGATCACTTCTAATAAACTAAAAAAAATGAAACCTTAATCAATTAAATAATTTGAATTTTGGAAGAATAATTAAAAGAATTTGGATTATTAAAATGGGGATATAATTTAGAGAGACTATAATAACTTAAACTAAAATCCCTAAATGAATTACTTTAATAATATTTAACTTTTAAATAAATTCAAAGTGGTAATTGAAATTAATAATTAAATGATTAAAAAGAAAATAACCTTTAATTAAATTAAAATTTAAAATATTAAGTGATTTAACAATTAAATTAAATTAAATTTAAAAATTAATTCAACATCACTTAATAACAAACTTAAAGCAAATTTGAAATATTAAATAATATTAAAACAATTCATAATTAAGCATATAAAACCAATTAAGCTAATCAAAACTAACCTATAATATCATAATTAACCTAAATCAAACCATCAAAAATATATGAATAATTCAAACACTTCTAAGTAAATTTAAAACATAAAGATTAATATGAAATATTAAGATAATAAAAAAAGGGTTTAAAGATTTAAACTAAATTTAAAATAATTTGAACACTATTCCAAACTTAAATTTATTAAAATTTTATAACTAAATCAAATCACTCTAAATCACCAATTCTAATTTTAAATCATTAAATTCTTTAACAAATTGATTTGCCCCCTAAAGATTTTCATTATTAAAACTCTTAAGTAAAGCATCAAGTGAAATGTCACTTTACTTATAGGATAATCAAATATCCTAATTCACTGAGCAAGAAACAAACTAAACTAAATTTTTGGATGATTAATTCACCTGTGCAATAAAACTCATTTTGACTTAAAAATAATCCCAAAAATATTGAAAAGATGTATAGGACTCATCCTAAACACTTTCTCAATATGATGGGCAGTTTTAGAAGAACAACTGAACTTAATTTTTCTTTGATGAAGAAAATCATCCTTAGCAAAATACAAGAACCTAGACGTCATAGAAATTGACTTGCAATAGGACTAGGATTTCGGTAGACAACCAAAACCTTACCTTAGCTTTACCTAGGTATTTGTAATAAACATTTAAATGGTCTTAACATGTGTCTTAAGTGTAGCTTGGAAATGACGAGAAGACCCTCCAGGTACGCTTTTATTTTATTGCAAATTACTTACATGTACTGCGCTTTACCTTTCTTGCATGTTAAACAAGATTGTTGCATGAAAACTGAAACCTGTACGATAGCCACAAAACTGAAACCCAAAACTAAATTAAAAGTCACAACAAGATAAAATTCACCGCCACAACATTTAAAATATAAAACAACTCAAAATTTTATCACAAATAGAACAACAAAACCACAACTTTAACTAAATTAAAACGTCTCGTTGAATGATCGGGAATACCTCGGATGATGTAACCCACGTGTTGCTAATGGGATTTCCCATGGTCTAAATGAAGGTGTGGAACTCATTCAGTTGAGTTTAGCAAATTCATCTGGACTAAGTGAATTCGATGAAAATAACGGTGCCGGGATGACAGAACCGTGGAATCTTAATCAGTTCTGTTTAATCAACTTTAAGATTTGTTTTAATTAAAACACTAAAGACATTTGGACTTTAAAATTTCTCTAAACCAAGACACTTTTCTCATCCCCTGATTTTCACCTTCTAAAACTAAACTCTGCAACAACAAGGAGCTTGGAGCACAGTGGGCAGCACGGCCATCGTCGTCAGCAAAACTTGGACCTACATCAGCAAAACCATTCTTAGAATTAAACAACTGAACCATAGGATTTTGAGGTAGTATTCCTAGTGCAACAAAAATCCTTAACTCTTCGTTAGGCATTTGCATAATCTTGTTATGTATATTAAGTCCAAATCTGTCTTAGGATTCCGAGGTAGTCGTTTGGTACGACATAAGACCTCACATCTATGAGGCTATTTGTATGATTGTGTCATACGAATATAAGTCCCAAATTAACTAAAATTGGCAGGATTACAACATTAAACATACTCTTAAATTGAAGCCAAACAATAGGATAGTTTGGAAAGTTGCCAAGATTCCTCTTGGATCCTCAGCTCTCCTACTTCTCTTCCTTTGGACTCTTGAAACAAACTTTTTCAAATTTGATCTAATCTCTTTTGAAATTTCCAAAATCCAATCCTTTGAAAACCTTAAACTTTGAAATTCTTGAGAGCAAAACCACTGATCATTATCGAGAGTTTTCTTAAATGATTCCCGTCATTTAAGATGTAATTAACTATAAGGGCTTGCCCTTATAGAGAACTTTAAGAACTCAGGTAATATAAACACTGCTTAATTCATTTATATTAAGCAGGGGAACTTGTCGACTTATAAAATTGATTCGCAGACCAAACGGATGTCACAAATCTTCTAGTTTATTTAATCGAGCCTCATCATCAAGCAGTGTGTCTATTCTTCGGGATAGATACACGGTTTGTAGTGTAGTGCTCGTTTATATAAACTATTCGGGATGTGAGGTCGGTTTAATTTCATATCTTAAAATTTTCAAACTTAAAATTATTTTCAAAATCAAATACTACTTTCTAAATTATATATATTTAAATTAATCTGAAAATTTAAAATTCGCCGACAATTTCTGTTTGGCGACCCCTTTTCAAAATACAACACAATCCTAAAAATATGCCGACAACTTCTGGCGACTCCGCTGGGGAATAGTTCCTCTCTCCATTTTGATCAGATGGTTTTGCTTTCATAAATCGGTAGTGTATCCATGTCCCTAGTTAAGTAAACTACCATTCTTTCCGTTGGCATACCACGTTCATTTCTATCTTGAACGGGTATAGCCAACTTCTCTCGGATTTAGGAGCCACTGTTTAGACACCCCTAAACAGAGAGGTTCTGAAATCCTTTTACCTCTTTTCTGAGGTGGGGTGGACCCCCAATAGGTATTGGCTTAGGAGCGGTCCTTCGGATTGAGAAGCCTTACGAGAATTTCTCTCCCTTTTCAATTTCGAACCGGGTCCCTTCCTTTTTTTATTAACCTCCGTCCTTTAATCATTTCAACCCTAAACAAACAAATCCTCTAATAAACAACCTTCTAATAAATAAGTTCTCTTAAAAATCATAAATACACTAAGATAAACGAAAATGTGTTCGGACTCTTTCTTTTTCGTCCTATGTTTTGCGACAAAGGGAAGCATAATTCGGGACTGACGTTCGGAATCTGCTCTGCAGAAAATGACTGCCCCAAAGTTAATCTTCTCCTTCACCAAAGGACTGGACTTGGCTGTCCACAAGGATGAGCTGCCTGACAATGGGATCATCCGTTTCAGATAAGGATTCGACAATGCAGATATTAAGTTCGCTGACGTCACCCTCTTCACACTAATGGACAAAGTACCAGAAACTGAGAAACCCCTGATTGAGTTCAATCTGAAGTTGACTCAAGAATTCCCTCTTTTGCAAAAGGTTTCAGCTGAATGAAGTACTGATATTCGTAGGAGGACTGTTGTCTCTACCCCCACGAGTCTAGTCATCTCTGCACCTACCCCGGCTTCCGCCAAAAAGAAGGGGAAGGAAATCAAAGTCTGTGATGAGCCTGTCACCGTGGAGGGTACAGATTTTGCTACAATACCATCTGTTTTTGAGATTGGGTCCAGTTCAAGAGTTGCACCCCTAACTCGGACTCAAAGGAGAAATAGAAGTAGAAAGATAGCCAGGATTGAAAAATCCAAGGCCGCTGAAGTTGCTTTCCTGGAAGAAATCCTTGAACTGCCTAAGTATACACCTCTGTTGGAAGGAAGTAGGTTTCACCCCCTCTCTGCTGCATCGGATGAAGAAGACGTCCGAAGGATTGCCGCTACATTACCCCGACCTGCATACTATAGTAACTACAAAAGAAAAAGGGTTAAGACTACGCCATTTGCTCGGCTACAAGCTGTGATAGAAAAATTGGCAGATAAAGAAAGATACCCCGTGTCAGAAATCCTAAGAAGAATGGGATGAGTGCCAGCTAGATCGCGCCTCAGACCACGAGTAGAGCCTGTCACTGCCGTAGAGAAACCAAGGAAGAAAATGAGAGCTAGTTCACCTGTTGTTGTATTGGGCTATCATATTAGGGAGGACACCACCTACCAGCATATAGCCAATAGAACGTCCGGTTCTAGGCCTTCTGCTGCAAGAAGGATGGTGTAGCAACCTATTATTACCGAGCCGAGACCAACAAAACATCCTGAGAAGAAAAGCCTCGTCAAAGAGCGCCTGAATCAGAAGAAAGTGCTACTGCAATAAAAGAAACTCCCGAAAAAGAAGTTCAACAGCCATCACACGACAACCGCGAGATCGTATGGAAGAGACCCCTCGAGGATGCTATAGGAAAGCTAAGGACGGACATTCGACGGTTGGCAAAAGAAAGAGGAGAAAAGCTGAAAATGAAGTTGATTCATCAGAGTTCATGGATGACGAGTATGCCAAGATCAATATGGTTGAGACACGAGCATCATCAGCTTCGCAAGGTGCTCCGGCAGCTGCGGAAAGAGATGAACCGGAAGTGATGAGAGCACAGCTTCGGGAAAGAGATGACACAATTTCCCAGATGGCAAAGAGGATGGAAGAGATGGCTGCTGCTTTAGCCACTCTCCAGAGTCAGGTACAACCTCAGAAAGAAACACCCCCAGAGATCATCCATATTGCAGATGGAGGAAAAGAGATCACATCCGTCAACGGAGATGAGCCACCAAAGAAGGATTCTACACAGAATATGATTCTAAAAAAGGACATTAAAAACCTGGTAGAACAGCAGGTGCGAGAAGCCTTAGCACAGTCTAAGAGCGGAGCTTCTATTCAGACTGGTAGACCTTACCCTGAAGAGTTCGATGCAGTCTAATACCCGAAAGGCTTCGTACAACCTCTATTCAAGACTTTTGATGGAACGGGAAACCCCCGGCAGCATGTCGCACATTTTCGTGCTAGTTGCTGCAATGCCGGTGGGAGTGATGCTTTACTCTTCCGTTAGTTCGTCAGCAGTTTGTCAGGGATCGCCTTCGACTGGTACGCAGAATTGCCAAATGGTTCATTTAAGACCTTTGCAGAATTGGAAAACCTCTTCGTTAAGCGGTTTGCCGGGGCCCGACACCATATCACCATCGGTAATCTAGTGGTGGAGCACCAGAAACCGAACGAGATGTTAGTGGATTACATACTTCGATGGAGGAACTTAAGCATGAAGTGTGAACCACAGCTTCAAGAACAGCATGCAGTCGGCATCTTGCTTAAGAGTATCCATGGCCCGATAGCACTTGTCCTTAAAGGATTTACAATCAAGACTTTCGAGAAGTTGCTTAGCAAGGTCGGGAGCTTGCAAGAAGAGTCAAAGCAGTTAAGTTTTATGGACAAGAACGATAAGCAGAAGCCCGTAAAAGCATTTGAAAAGAAATCCAAAATCGTTGCGGCAGTAGCTAAGGGCAAGCAGCCAGTGCAGATATAGCCAGAGCGGCCACAACCTAGCTATCAACCACCGCAACGTACTTACCAACAACCTCAACAGGGTTATTAATAGCCTCGACCGAGCTATCAGTCGCCTCAACATTATGAACAACAGCCTCGTCCACAGCGTACCCTGAAAGATTTCCTGAATAAGGAATATACATTCAAAACTGAAGCAGTAGCAAAGATGTTCCACAGTTTGATGAAAACACCAGATTTTCAGCTACCAGAGCCCAAGAGGCCAGAAGAAGTCAACAGGAAAGATCATCCAAACTATTGCCCTTACCACCGGATGCTCGGACACAAGATAGAGGATTGCATCACTTTCAAGAGTTGGCTTGATGGCAATCTTCGGAAAGGGAACATAACAATCCCGAAGGAATATAGAAAGGAACCCAAAAAAGGAGGTTTCGTCAATGTTATCTCGACGGATCCTATTGTTCCGATAAATTTGTATACGATCGATGATGGATGGAGTACCGTCTGGACAAAGTCTCCAAAGAAAATCTTGGATCATATCCAGAACGCTTCGGTGCACGCTTCAACTCAGAGTTTGAAACCTGCCGAACCGACACTATCGCTTGTGATCGAAGAACCTCCTCAGAAGAAGGAGAAGGTCGTAGAAGAGAAGAAGATCGAGGCTCCGAAGGGTAGACTAGGGGCTGCTTATCCTAGGATGGTTGTTTCCGATTCAGGGGAGAAATCCCTCAAACTTCTAACTCTGTATGATTATTTGCTCGCCCCAGAGGGATCTTATAATGATAAGAGTTATGGCGTTGGCTACGTTTTGACTGTTTCTAACGATTATGTAATTAGCGACAACCGACTTAATTCTGATCTCGATTTTGATACAGATAACGATTCTCAAATCATACACAACCTCAATGACCATGACGAAGAAGATGTTCACAGAGGAGGCTACGAAAGCTCAACAAGCAACGAGTCCATTTGTGAATTTCGAGGAGCTCCAATTGTGATAGAATTAGAGTTATCAGATTCTGAAGCAAATCCAGAAGAGCCAGTCGTTCCAATTCAAGGGGAAACATCGGCAGATCCATCACCAGACTCAGAACAAATAACTGAAGTCAATCTAAGAAGCGAAAAATTTTTACCCCCGTGAATGGGTCCAAAGGATAAAGGAAAGCAGGTGGTTGCTCAGGAGGAGCCAACCTCAGCAGAGGAATTGCCATTCGAGAAGAAACCAAGGAACATGTAATAAAGTGGACTATAACGTGCTAGCCCATCTTAGGAAGTTACCAGCCAAACTGAGCATATACGAAGCTCTGATCCTGTCAAAGGAGATGAGGGAAGCTCTGATCAAGGCTCTACTTGATCCAGAAATTTGCTTAGCTCAAATGGCCGGTAATTCCTTCGACGAGGTTTGCTCGTTAAAAGAACAACGAGGTGTTACCTTCACGGACAATGATCTACTACTGGGAACAACTGATCACAACCGACCGTTGTACATTTCAGTCACTATTAGAAAGTTTACGCTCTCCAGGGTGTTGGTTGATCCAGGAGCATCAATCAACATAATGAATCTTCGGACACTAGCATATTTGGAAATCGATGCTCGTGACCCTGAAGCAGACAAGATGTTATTAAGAGGGTTCAATCAGAAAGGAGAAAGAGCTCTTGGATCGATAACACTACTGATGAAGACCGGTGATTTAGCAAAGACAACCCCAAAATTCCACATGATTGATTCTGAAACATCATTCAACGCTCTACTGGGTCGACCATGGATGTTGACCTCAATTTTGGTGAGGTCTTTTCTCTTCTCTCTCCTTAGTACTTAGGATCTAGCCTTAAGCTTTTCCTTTAGCCTTAAGCTTTTCCTTTGACTAATCTTAGAGGACTAGAAATGGAACCCACCACTTAGAAATTCAAACTACTTCTTGACTCCCTCCAAACCCCACAAGTTTGATTGTAGACCCCTAATCACCTAGAGGGTTGAAATTAAATGTGGAGGTTTAAAGGATGAGTTCCCTATAGAACTTTTTGGCCTTAAGAATACCCTGAATGGCTTGGTCTGGTGAGGGTTGACTTGCACATACACTACACTCTCACACACATTCCAAGTCCTAAAACCACACTCTCACCCAACTTGACTTCCTGACTCATGTAGGTAATTCATATGGATGGTCATTAACCCCTAAGCCCCTAGCTAAGAGGGTTACGAACAACATAGTGAATGCCTCAAATGAGTCCTCTAATTGCTCATATGGGCTTAATATGGCTTCATGGCTCAACCAAAGTGATTTCATTTCACTCACACTTGATCAATCTTTATTTTTCCAAAATTTCAGTTTTTGACCCCCGGAGCCCCGGACCCACCAAACCTACCAAATACCCTTGAAATGACCCAAAATTTGCAAAATTACCTAAATTACCCAAGATCCCTCAAAATCAATCCTAAACATTTCCCCCACTCAAATTGACCATCTTTGACGAAAAATACCAAAATTTCCAAAAATACCCATAAACCCCCAAAATTACCAAAATACCCTTTTACCCCAAAAAATAAAAAAATTCTAAAAATTCTCAGAAAATTCCAAAAAATCCCAAATATTTCCAATTTCATTTTTTTTAAACTACACCATGGGCCAATTTTGCCAATTTACCCCAATTTTACTAAAACCCCCAATTTGACCCATTTTAAACCCAAGTGAACCCAATGTCAAACCAAACCACCCCAATTGACCTAAATTTTGGTCAAATTCAATTCTAAACTTCAATTCAATATCCCAAACATCAATTTAGACCAAATACAAGCCCAATTTGATTGACATTTGGGCCCAATTTCAATTTGGGGCTTAAGGCCCAATTTTGACCCATACCCTAAACCTAGCCTAAACCTAGCCTAATTCAACTCCAATTGGTCCCAAATCTTTTCTAAAGCCTTCCTAACATTCCCAAAAACAAAACACTAACTTGATTTGCCCAAAATTTGAACCTAAACTCCACCCAAACCTAACCCAAAACCAAAATCCCTTAAATTGACCTAAGCCCAAACCTAACCCAGATGGGCCCAAATCCCAAAATTAGAGTCCAACCAAGGTTGAGAACTCTTTGTAACACTCCCATAAACATTTAACAACATTAATTTTACATCAAATCCAACATTAGTCCAACCTTAGCCCAAGTTAGCCCAATTTGACCCACTTTGGCCCCTTTAACTAAAAAGCCCAAATTCAACCCAATTCTACTCCAAATCACACCAAATTGATTCCAAACCACTCATGACACATCCCTAAACTAAACCCAACATTTATTTGGCACAATCCTTTACAAAATTTTCATCCCAAATTTATTTTAAATCCAAAAGCCCACTTCTTTAAACCACTTTAAAAGCCCATCCCAAGACAATTTCAAAAGCCCAAAATTGACTGTAAAGCCCATATGACATTTTCATTTGTCATCCATTTAATCAAAATCATTTCCTATGTTCCAATTATATCATCAAATAAATCTAAATCAAGCCTCATTGCAAAATATCCCTAAATTTTAAAAATCCCAAAATCCCTTTTTCATGCAAGTGAGCCAAGCCATTCCTAAGCCACGAGCAAGTCTTGAAGCCATGCACAAGCCACAGGAGAGCCATGAGGATCTTAGGATTGTCAACACCCCATAAGTGGAAAAAGGAGGAAGGCCTTTAAGCACTCCTTAAAAGTCATTAACCATTCCCATGTCACCCCTAACTCATGCTTAAGCCTAATTGTACTTGGATTGTGACTTGACCCCACTAATCAAGCTGATCCAAATGACTTTCTCTTCAGCCAAAACCAACCTTGGGGATGTGCACCTAGCTTAATCCATGCATTGGACCAAATTAAGCCAAAATCAATTCTCCCCCATTCCATTTAAATCAAATCCTTTACACATGTCCAAAGCCAATTGAACTCACCAAACCCCAGCCCTGATCTCACTGGTCAAGATGGTGACCACCTGGGTCGCCGGAAAACACCATGGCCGAGAGCTCCATGTGAGCCAAAATTTCAAATTCTCCCTTGCTGAGCTGTCCCAACCCTTGTGGACACCAGAGCTCTTCTTCTCCTCCCCGAGCAGTCGATCCCGGCCTCTAATCGCCCCTGGGAAGCCCTCTAGCCATGCCTATTTAAACACCACCACCTCTCGGCTAAATAAGGTGATGAACCAAACCTTGAGGAAACTCTGCTAAAATTTCTCCAGGACCTTCTCATAACCCAGAGCAGTTGATCCCCAGTGTTCCTTTGCCCTAAACCCCATTAACAGAGCTCAATTTCTGAGCTGAAAATCCACCTAAAAAACATGACACTTCTCCACAGAGAGTCAATCTTCAAATTGATTGACCCTACACCTTCACCAGACCAAGAGGAGAAGTTCCCCGACAAAAGCCCCCTCACCAGGCCAGCCATTGCTTCCAGCCTCCAAGCTTTGTGATCGGCTGTGGACACTTTCATACTTAGATAATTCCCCAAAGCCAGAGACTTCATCTGGAGCTTGCTTGGACTCAATCGAAGGTGACACAACCCTCAGATCGAAGCTTCACTTCTCTGAGCAAAGGTATGAACTCATTCTTCCTCTCGAGCTTCCAGCAATTCTCCATTTTGTTTGGGTTAATTTCATAGCTTATAAACCGTATGGATGTGTTTGTCTCTTCAAGACGAATCGATAGAGCATAAGAACTCGAAAATCCATTGAGAATCGAGAGAGATATTAGGGTTTGAGTGTGGACGGTCACGAGTGCACACCAGTCGTAGACGATGACCAGGAGCCATTGGATCTCGTGTGTATTGAGCGGACGGTGGAGATCAAGCCAGCCATCACAATGGTACGTGAACCACGGGCCCCTGGAGAGCTGAGTCAGATGGCGGCGCCGAATCACAGCGCGACGCGTGGGATTTCGGAGCTGCCGAGGTTGACGCGGTGCCGCGTTGATAAGTAGAAAATTTGGGTATTTTTGATTTATTTAAATGCCCTGAACTTCAAAAATTCATATCTTTACATAGAAAAATCAAAAAAATAAAATAAAAATACCCTCTTGCTCAGTGAATAGAGGAGAATAATGTGGAAAAGAAATCAAGTTAATTGGATGAGTATTTTATTTTTAATAATTTATTTATAGTTTCCAATGTTTTGATTCTCCATTTGCATATACAATTCACCTAGCATGAGACCATAGGGCTTTTGAAGCCTCTGATATTGGGATCATTCCCTGAATTTTTCAAGGTCAGAGGCCATCTCTGTGAAGAGTTATTGATTTTTCAAGTTCATGTCACTGTTTTAGGTATTTTAATTCTAGTAATTAGCATGTTGTAAAATAAATTCTAGAAAAATTTGGTGATGCTTCTTAGGACTAGGGGACCCTATGAAAAATGTATTTTGAGTTAATTCATTCATAATAACCTTAATTAGCCTAAACCCCTAAAATTGAATTTGAATTAATTAGGTTTAACCACACATCAAATTAACTTGAAAACAAATCTCGATTGCTATTTAGGGTCAGAGGAACCTTACATAAAATTTTAAAATCAATTGGACTTGATTAACCCCACTAAATGGATTGATTAAACCTCATAAGCAAATTGGAACTTTAAAAATTAAAAATTCCAAAAATACTTTTCAAAAATATACAAAAATGGATTTGGAGCTTCTCTGATATTAGGGGAGTTCAGGAAATTAAAATTGGAATTTTCTAAAAAAGTTGTTTTTTTACAATATTTTAATATTTTAATAATTAAAAAATAATAAAAATCTCAAAAATATTAAAAATAATAAAAATGTCACATTTTGACTCCTAATTACTTAGGAACAAACCAAATATTTTTCTTAAGTCCCTAGGGTAAGATATTGAATTTTAAAGGCTTAATGTAATTTTTAATATTAAAAAATGAATTTTCAACCTTCTTCACTAAAATAATTCTAATAAATCAAATAAAAATCAGAAAATTATAAAATTTTTTTCTCTAGACTCCTTGAGGTCAGAGAAATTTAAGAAAAATATAAAATCTATTTTTTAACCTTTATTTTATTTTAAAATTAATTAATACTCTAAAATTCAAAATAATTGTAATAAATAAAATATAATTCAAAAAATCACCAAAATTGGTCCAATTGGTTCTCTTGTCATTAGAAACATCTCATAATTTTCCTAAGGACAGAAACCTCTCCTTGGTCATGTTGTTGAATTTTCCTTGAAAACCCTTATTTTCTACTAAAAATAATTATATAAATAAATTAAATTCAGAAAAATCATATTTTCTCCTCTAATGTCTTAATTGACATATGAGTGAGGTGATATAAAAATTTCAAATTCATTTGAGCTTAATATAGTGAGTTATGAAATAAATTAGCCTAAAAGGGCATAAAGGTAATTAAAAATTTTAACCCTTAATTAAAACTTTAGGTTTAATCAAAATGGAGGGTAAAATATTTGATTTTAACTTTCTCTTGGATGATTGAAACTTAGGGAATTTAAGGGGTACAAACCCATTAAACACTTTGAAAATATCAAAATGAAACTCTAATTAATTAAATAATTAAAATTTTGGAAAGAATATATATATATTTAAATTTGGATTAATAAAATAGGGATATTATTAAGAGGATATTTATTCTTTAATTTAAAAAATCCCTAAACAAGTCACTTTAACAATATTTAGTTCTTAACTAAAAATTAAAATAATAATTAAAGTTAAATTTAAAAATCTTAAAATTAAATTAAAATTAAATTAAAATTAAATTAAAATTAAATTAAATTAAATTAAAATTAAATTAAATTAAATTAAATTAAATTAAATTAAATTAAATTAAATTAAAATTAAATTAAATTAAATTAAATTAAATTAAAATCACTTAACAACAAACCTAAATCAAATCATTAAGAGTTAAATCAAACATATCAAAAATTTTAACACCCCTTTCTATCTAAGTAAATTTAAAATAAAAACATCAATTTGAAATACTAAGATAATTGAAAGTGTAAAGATTTAAATTAAATCTAAAATAATTTGAATACTATTCCAAACTTAAAATTATTAACTAAAACCTCATAATTAAATTAAATCACTTTAAATCATTAACTCTAACTTTAAATTAAGAATGATTAAAATTCTCAACAACCCGACTTGCCCCTAAAGGCTTTAATTATTATAACTCTTAAATAGAGTATTAAGTGAAATGTCACTTCACACATAAGATATTCAAACATCCTAGTTCACTGAGAAAGAAAAAAAATAAAGTAAAAATCCTTGGATGATCAATTCATCCGTACAATAAAATTCATTTGGACTCAAAATAATCCCAGAAGTATTGAAAAGATGTTTAGGACTCGTCCTAAGCACTTCCTCAATATGACGGGATGTTTTAGAAGAACAATTGAATTTAATTGTTCTTTGATGAGGAAAACAATCCTTAAATCAAAACACAACAACCTAGACGTCATAGGAGATGACTAGCAATAGGATTAGGAATTTGGTAGATAACCAAAACCTGTCCCTTAGCTTTACCTAGGTGCTTGTTGAAATATTTAAATGCCTTAACATGTGTTTTAAGTGCAGCTTGGGATGACGGGAAGACCCTCCAGGTACACTTTTATTTTATTGCAATTTACTTTATTGTAATTTACTTACATACACTGTACTTTACTTTTTCTTGCATGTTAAACAAGACTATTGCATGGAAGCCAAAACCTTTAGGATAGTCCCTGAACTGAAACCAAAACTAAATTAAAAGTCACCACAAGATAAAATTCACCGCCACAACATTCCAAAATATAAAACAACTCAAAATTTAATAACAAACAGAACAACAAAACTGCAATTATAACTAAATTAAAACGTCTCGTTGAATGATCGGGAATACCTCGGATGATGTAACCCATGTGTTGCTAACGGGATTTCCCATGGTCTAAATGAAAGTGTGGAACTCATTCAGTTGAGTTTAGCAAATTCATCTGGACTAAGTAAATTCGATGAAAATAACGGTGCTGGGATGACAGAACCGTGGGATCTTAATCGGTTCCGTTTAACCAACTTTAAGATTTGTTTTAATTAAAATATTAAAAACACTTGGATTTTAAGATTTCTAAACCAAAACACTTCTCTCATCTCCTGATTTATGACTTCTAAAACTAAAACCTCTGCACAACAAGGAGCTCGGAGCATAGTGGGCAGCACGGCCATCGTCATCAGCAAAACTCGAATCTACTTCAGTAAAAACATTCTTATAATTAAATAACCAAGCCATAGGACTTCGAGGTAGTTTGCCTAGTGCAACATAATTCCTCAACATTTTGTTAGGCATTAGTATAATCATGTTATGCAAATTAAGCCCTAACCGGTCTTAGGACTCCGAGGTAGTCGTTCGGTACGACATAAACCCTCATATCTTTGAGGCTGTTTGTATGATTTTATCATACAAATATAAGTCCAAATTAATTAAAATTGGCAGGATTGCAACATTAAATAAACTCCCAAATTGAAGCCAAACAATAGGATAGTTTGGGAAGTTGTCAAGATTCTTCTTGGATCCTCAGCTTCTCCTACTTCTCTTCCTTTGGATTCTTGAAATAAACTGTTCCAAATTTGAGCTAATCCCTATTGAAATTTCCAAAATCCAATCCTTTGAAAACCTTAAACCTTAAAATTCTTGAGAGCAAAACCACTGATCATTATCGAGAGTTTTCTTAAATGATTCCCGTCATTTAAGATGTAATTAACTATAGGGGCTTGCCCTTATAGGGAACTTTAAGGACCCAGGTAATATAAACCCTGCTTAATCCTTTTATATTAAGCAGGGGAACTTGTCGGCTTATAAAATTGGTTCGCAGACCAAACGGATGTCACAAATCTTCTAGTTTATTTAATCGAGCCCCATCATCAAGTAGTGTGTCTATTCTTCAGGATAGATACACAGCTTGTGATGTGGCACTCGTTTATATAAACTATTTAGGATGTGAGATCAGTTTGATTTTATATCTTAAAATTTTCAAATTTAAAATTATTTTCAAAATCAAATACTACTTTCTAAATTACATATATATTTAAATTAAATTTAAAATCTAAAATTCGCCGACAACTTCTGTAGGCGACCCCCTTTTCAAAATACAACACAAACCTAAAAATATGCCGATAGCTTCTGGCGACTCCGCTGGGGAATAGTTCCTCTCTCCATTTTAACCAGATGGTTTTGCTTTCATGAATCGGTAGTGTATCCATGTCCCTAGTGGAGCAAACTACCATTCTTCCGTTGGAATACCCCGTTCATTTCTGTCTTGAACGAGTATAGCCAACTCCTCTCAGATTTAGGAGCCACTGTTTAGACACCCCTAAAAAGAGAGGTTCTGAGATCCTTTTACCTCTTTTTCTGAGGTGGGGTGGACCCCCAATAGGTGTTAGCTTAGGAGCGGTCCTTCGGATTGAGATATCTTATAAGACTTTCTCTTCCCTTCCAATTCTGAATCGGATCCTTTACCTTTCTATACCTTTAAACATTCCGTTCTTAACAAACAAATCCTCTAATAAACAACCTTCTAATGAATAAGCTCTTTTTTTTAAAAAAAAGAATCACAAATACACTAAGAAAAATGAAAATGTGTTCGAACTCTTTCTTTTCCGTCATAAGTTTTGCGACAAAAGGAAGTATAATTCGAGACTGACATTCGGAATCTGCCCTGCATAAAATGACTGCCCCAAAGTTAATCTTCTCCTTCACCAACGGAATGGACTTCGCCGTTTACAAGGATGAGCTGCCTGACAATGGGATCATCCGTTTTAGACAAGGATTCGACAACACAGATATCAAGTTCGCTGGCGTCACTCTCTTCGCACTAATGGACAAAGTGCCAGAAACTAAAGAGCCCGTGATTGAGTTCAACTTGAAGTCGGCTCAGGAATTCCCTCCTCTGCAAAAGGTTCCCACTGAAAAGAGTGCCACTGTTCGTAGGAGAACTGTTGTCTCTACCCCCATCGGTCTAGTCATCTCTGCACTTACCCGACTTCTGCCAAACTGAAGGGGAAGGAAATCCAAGTCTGTGATGAGTATGTCACCGTGGAGGGTACAGATTTTGCTACAATACCGTCTATTTTTGAGATTGGGTCCAGTTCAGGAGTTGCACCCCTAACTCGGACTCAAAGAAGAAATAGACTCAGAAAGATCGCTAAGATCAAGAAAGCCAGAGCTGCTGAAGTTGCTTTTCTAGAAGAAATTCCTGAGGAAAGAGAAGAACTGCCTGAGTATATACCTCTGTTGAAAGGAAGCAGGTTTCACCCTCTCTCTGCCGCATCAGATGAAGAGGATGTCCGTAAGATCGTTGTTGCATTACCCCGACCTACGTACTACAACAATTACAAAAGGAAAAGGAATAGGACTATGCCATTTACTCGACTGCAAGATGTGATAGAAGGATTAGTAAAGAAAGAAAGATGCCCTGTGTCAGAAATCTTAAGAAGGATAGGACGAGTACCAGCTAAATCCCTCCTCGGACCGCGAATAGACCCTGTTGCTGCCACAGAGAAACCAAAGAAGAAGATAAAAGCCAGTTCACCCATTATTGTATCAGGTCTGCAAATTAGGGAGGATACCACCTTCCAAAGATATAGCCGACATACCATCCGGTCCTAAGCTTCCGGCTGCAAGAAGGATGGTGTGACGATCTTTTATTGGCGAGCTAAGACCAAGACAATGTCCTGAGAAGAAAAGTCTCGTCAGGAGACTTGAATCAGATGGAAGTGCTACTGCGATAAAGGAAACCCCCGAAAAAGAAGTTCAACAACCATCACATGACAACTATGAGACCGTGCAAAAAAGGCCATTAGAGGATGCCATGGACAAGTTAAGGACCGATATCCGACGGTTAGCAAGAGAAAGAGAAGAATAACTAGAAGATGAAGTTGATTCATCAAAATTCATGGATGACGAATATGCCGAAATCCACATGGTTGAGACACGAGCATCGTCTGCTTCGCAAGGTGCTCCAACAGCTGCGGAAAGAGATGAACCGGAAGTGATGAGAGCACAGCTTCGGGAAAGAGATGACACAATTTCCCAGATGGCAAAGAGGATGGAAGAGATGGCTACCGCTTTAGCCACTCTCCAGAGTCAGCTGCAACCTCAGAAAGAAACACCCCCAGAGATCATCCATATTGCAGATGGAGGAAAAGAGATCACATCCGTCAACGGAGACGAACAACCAAAGAAAGATCTTGCATAAAGCATGATTCCAGAAAAGGACATTAAGAGCATGGTGGAACAGCATGTGCGAGAAGCCCTAGCACAATCTAAGAGTGGAGCATCTATTCAGACGGGTAGACCTTACCCCGAAGAGTTCGATGCAGTCAAATACCCGAAAGGCTTCGTACCACCTCTGTTTAAGACTTTTGATGGTACCGGAAACCCTCGGCAGCACGTTGCACATTTTCGTGCTAGTTACTGCAATGCCGGTGGGAGTGACGCTCTACTCTTCCGTCAGTTCGTCAGCAGTTTATCAGGGATTGCCTTCGACTGGTACACAGAATTGTCGAATGGTTCAGTAAAGACCTTTTCAGAATTAGAGAATCTCTTTGTTAAGCGGTTTGCCGGGGCTCAACACCACAACACTATCGGTGATCTAGTGGTGGAGCAACAAAAGCAGAACGAAACCTTAGTGGATTACATACTTCGATGGAGAAACTTAAGCATGAAGTGTGAACCACAACTTCAAGAACAACATGCAGTCAGCATCTTGCTCAAGAGTATCCATGGCCCGATAGCACTTCTCCTTAAAGGATTTACAATCAAGACTTTCGAGAAGTTGCTTAGCAAGGCCGAGAGCTTGCAAGAGGAGGAAAAGCAGTTAAGTTTTTTGGACAAGACCGATAAGCAAAAGCCCGTGAAAACATTCAAAAAGAAATCTAGAATCATCGCGGCAGTAGATAAGGGCAAGCAGCCAATACAGATACCACCAGAACGACCACAACCTAGTTATCAACCACCGCAACGGACATACCAATAACCACCTCAGCAGGGCTATCAGCAACCTCAGCAGGGCTATCAGTAGCCTCGTCCAAGCTATCAGTCACTTCAACATTATGAACAGCCGCCTCGTTCATCACGTACCTTAAGAGAACTTCTAAATAGAGAATATCCATTCAAAACTGAAGCAGTAGCAAAGATGTTCCGCAGCTTAATGAAGACACCGGATTTTCAGCTGCCAGAGCCCAAGAAGCCGGAGGATGTCAATAAGAAAGATCATCCGAACTATTGCCCTTACCACCGGATGCTTGGACACAAGATAGAGGATTGCATCAATTTCAAGAGTTTGCTTGATGACAATCTCCGAAAAGGGAACATAACGATCCCAAAGGAATACATGAAGGAACCCCAGAAAGGAGGTTCTGTCAATGTTATTTCAAAGGATCCCATTGTTCTGATAGACCCTTACACGACCGATGATGGATGGAGTACCGTCTGGACAAAGTCGTCAAAGAAAATTTTGGATCACATCCAGGCCGCTTCGGTACGCGCTTCAACTCAGAGTTTGAAACCTGTCGAGCCGGCACTATCACTTACGATTGAAGAACCGCCCCATAAGGAGGAGAAGATCGTGGAAGAAAAGAAGACCGAGGCTCCGAAGGGTAGACTAGGGGCTACTTATCCTAGGATAGTTGTTTCCGATTCGGGGGAGAAATCCCTCGAACCTCTGACTCTGTATGATTATCTGCTCGCCCCGGCGGGATCTTATAATGATAAGGGTTATGGCGTTGGCTACGTTTTGACTGTTTCTAATGATTACGTAACTAGCAACAACCGGCTTAATCCGGATCTCGATTCCAATACAAATAACGATTCTAAAATCATACATAACCTCGATGACCACGACGAAGGAGATGTTCACAAAGGAGGCTACGAAAGCTCAACAAGCAACGAGTCCATTTGTGAATTTCGAGGAGCTCCAATCACGATAGAATTAGAACCATCGGACACCGAAGCAACTTCAGAAGAGCCAATTGTTCCGATTCAAGAGGAGACACCGGTAAATTTAGAAGAGCTAACAGAGGTCAATCTAAGGAGCGGAAAAGTTCTAACCCCGAGAATGGGTCCAAAGGATAAAGGAAAGCAGGTGGTTGCTCAGGAGGAGCCAACCCCAGCAGAGGAACTGCCCATTCGGGAAGAAACCGAGGAACTGCCCATTCGGGAAGAAACCGAGGAACATGGTAATAAAGTAGACTACAACGTGCTTGCCCATCTTAGGAAGCTACCAGCCAAACTAAGCATATTTGAAGCTATGATCCTGTCAAAGGAGATGAGGGAGGTTCTGATCAAGGCTTTACTTGATCCAGAGATTTGTTTAGCTCAATTGGCCGGTGATTCCTTCAACGAGGTTTGCTCGTTAAGAGAACAGCGAGGTGTTACTTTCACGGAAAATGATCTATTACTAGGGACAGCCAATCACAATCGACCGTTATACATTTCAGTCACTATTAGAAAGTTTACGCTCTCTAGAGTATTGGTTGATCCAGGAGCATCAATCAACACAATGAATCTTCGGACGCTAGCATATTTGGAAATTGATGCTCGCGAGCTTGAAGTAGACAAGATGTTAATAAGAGGCTTCACTCAAAAAGGAGAAAGAGCTCTTGGATCGATAAAATTACTGATGAAGACCGGTGATTTAGCAAAGACAACCGCAAAATTCCATATAATTGATTCTGAGACGTCGTTCAATCCTCTACTGGGTCGGCCATGGATCCATGAAAACTGGATGGTACCGTCGTCTCTACACCAGTGCATAAAGTATTACGATGGAGGAGAACAGTGTATCAAAGGTGACTTGCAACCATTCTCCGTACAGGAGATCAGGATTCATGAAGATGCGGCCTACTACGCGCCCCCAAAGAAAACAATCTTTTCCAGAAATACCATACCAAATGAAGCAAAAGAAATTCGAGACCATGAAGAACCTGAAGTTCTAGTCCAACAGTTACTCACCACTCCCTTACGGCGAGATGGTGAAGATTTCTCCAGAACTCGCACCCGTGGTCGATGTCGGGGATGAGGACGTGGAAGAAACTTTGAAACAGTTGGACAGAAGAAACTGGTCATCGATGTCGATTGGGAGAATAGTTTTGAAGAAGAAGAAGAAATTGAGAAAGAAGCAGCGATAATAAGTCAAAAGAAACCCCAGTTCAAGATCTCTCTTGAATATGAAAAGAATGAAAAATACAAATCAATGTACGAGAAGATTAATTATTATGTACATACTATGATCCTGACCCCGATCCATTCTAATAAGATCGAGGGTATGGTGGTCAAGGAAGTGCATGGTGGTGGTGCTAAGCCAATCAAATTTTACCGTGGTGCTTCTTCTTCCAATACTGAAAAAATGTACAATTTGAAGATGTTACTTCTTCCAAATTAATGGAACTGCCTTTTGAGTGGTATTCTCCCTGTGTTCAAAATTTAATTCAATGTGGAATCTTACCTCGACGATGGACAAAAGGTCAATCACAACATTTTGAAAAATTATGGAATAATGCCAGTCGGCCTCCCAATTCAAAACATGGTCTCGGATTCAGCACGGTAGGGTCTGTTGACGATACGGTATTTTGCTTGGTTGTCACTTGCGAGCCTAATGAAGACTGCTTGGAAGCTTCAGATGATATAAAAGATCTGCCAATCGGAGATGCTCAGCCAGAATTCGAAGAAGAAATTAAATCTACAATAGACGAGTTAACGGAAGTTAACTTAGGTACTAGCGAAGAACCTAGGCCTACCTTTGTTAGCTCCTTACTCAATAAAGAAGACTCTGAAGGGATAATCAAGCTATTAATGGAATTCAAGGACTGTTTTGCTTAGAGTTATGATGAAATGCCAGGATTAGCTCCAGAAGTCGCAGTTCACAAATTAGGAGTGGATCCCACTGTGCTCCGATCGGACAAGCCCCCAGAAGAATGCGTCTAGAAATTGAGCAACAAGTAATAGCCGAAGCTAAGAAGCTGATAGACGCTAAATTTGTCCGTGAAGAACAATACCCAACTTGGTTAGCCACGTAGTATCAGTCGGAAAGAAGAATGGTCAAATCAGAATCTGCGTGGATTTCAGAGATTTGAATAAAGCATGTCCAAAGGATGAATTTACACTACCAATCCCGGAATTGATGATTGACATCGCTTCAACACATGAAATCTTCTCATTCATGGATGGATCGTCGAGATATAACCAGATAAAGATGGCACCAGAAGACGAAAAAGCTCACGACATTCAGAACGCCGATCGGAGTGTATTGCTACACAGTAATGCCATTCGGACTAAAGAACGCAGGAGCAACTTATCAAAGAGCAATGACAAGAATTTTCGATGATCTCATTCACAACCAAGTCGAGTGCTACGTGGATGATGTGGTCATCAAAAGCAAACTGAAAGAAGATCATTTGTATGATTTGAGAATTGTTTTTGAGCGATTAAGACAATTTAGACTTAAGATGAATCCCTTAAAATGTACATTCAGTGTCACCTCTGGGAAATTCTTAGGATTTGTTGTCCGACATTGCGGGATTGAAATCGATCCAAAAAAGATTAAAGCTATCTTAGAAATGCCTCCTCCCAAAACTTTGAAACAACTATGAAAATTTCAAAGGAAGTTGGCATATCTTCGACACTTTATCTCGAACTTGTCAGGTAGGTGTCAGCCCTTCTTGGCATTAGTTAAAAAGGACGCCAAATTCGTTTAGGATGAGAAATGCCAGCGGGCTTTCAAGGACGTTAAACAATATTTAATGACACCTCCTGTCTTAGCAGCCCCAGTCTTAGGTAGACCGTTGATACTTTATACCGCGGCCTTAGACGACTCTCTCAAAGCCCTGCTAGCCCAGGTCAATGACGAGGGAAAAGAAAACGCTCTCTACTACCTAAGCCGTCGTCTAATCCCGACGTAAGTGAAGTATCCTTCGATTAAGAAGCATTGTTTGGCCCTGATCTTCGCCGCTCAAAAGCTCAGGCATTACATGCTTTCTCATAAGGTCAAACTTATTTCGATAGTTAATCCGTTGCAATACTTGATGACCCGACCGACGCTTTCTGGCAGAATTTCCAGGTGGTCGATGATACTATTGCAGTTCGACATAACTTTCGTTCCTCTTCGCGTCGTAAAGGGACAAGTCCTAGCAGACTTCTTCACAACACACCCTTTGCCAGTGAATTCTCCTCTCGACGACGATTTTCCTGACGAGCAAATAATGAGCCTAGAAGACCCTGATGATAGACGTTGGGAACTATATTTCGACGGTGCGTCCTCAGCACAGAAGAACAAGGAATTGCAAATGATAGTGCCCGGTAAGGCAGGAATCAGACTAATCTTTATAACACCAGAGCGGGGAATGTTAAGATACTCTTACCACTTGACAGAACCGTGTACAAACAACGAGGCAGAATATGAAGCTCTCATAACAGGACTGAAATTAACCATTCAGATGGGAATAACAGACATAAACATCTACGGAGATTCTCAGTTGATCATTCAACAGGTCGCCGGACAATACAGACTTTTAAAGCCAAGGCTCGAGCAGTACTTTCAGTATGCCATGAAACTGTTGGAACAGACACCAAATGTGACAATCTACAAGATTCCCAGAAAAGAAAATGCTCTCGCCGATGCGTTAGCCTGCCTTGCAAAGGAATTTGCCTGTTTGCAGGATGAGTCAGTTGAAGTGTCAGTTCAAGGACGACAGGTTCTATCACAGCTCGACATGGATACAGTACATAAATCAGAAAGAAAAATAGAAGAAACAATTGCAGCAGTAACAGAAAATATAGAAGATTGGCGGCAACCACTAATAGACTACTTGTAGAAAGGAAACCTGCCTGATGATAAGTCGTTAGCCCATCAAATCAAGAAAAGAACTCTGTCTTACGCATTAATAAACAATACGTTATACAGAAGGTCTTTTGATCAGATGTGGCTAAGATGCCTGAGCGGGTCCGAGGCTCGTGAAATCGTTAAAGAGGTACATTCGAGGACTTTGTGGCGCTCATCGATCGGGTCCGAAAATGAAAATGAAGATTAAAAGACTAGGGTACTACTGGCCCTCAATGATGACCGACTGTATGAAAGTTGCCAAAAGTTAACCAGTGCCAAGTGCACGGAGTGGTTCTACACCAATCTCCAAATGCGCTACATCTGACAATCGCGTCGTGGCCATTTGAGTGTTGGGGCACAGATATAGTGGGTCCGATAAAACCGTCTTCTTTAAGAGGACATCGCTTCATTCTTGCAGCTACAGACTACTTTTCTAAATGGGCAGAGGCTATACCACTCAGAGAAGTGAAGGCACACCACGTTCTACAGTTTTTCAAGAACCAAGTCGTCTGCCGTTTTGGGGTACCACGCAGGATCATTTCAGATAATGGGTCTGCATTCAAAAGTACAAAGATAAAAA
Source organism: Papilionanthe hookeriana x Papilionanthe teres (assembly GCA_022702705.1). Lineage (NCBI taxonomy): Eukaryota > Viridiplantae > Streptophyta > Magnoliopsida > Asparagales > Orchidaceae > Papilionanthe > Papilionanthe hookeriana x Papilionanthe teres. The sequence continues at coordinate 38,077,139 of CM040424.1, read as the reverse complement.
ATTTTGTCAGAAGACACGGAATCGATTGGCGATACTCAACGATCTACTACCCAAGAGCGAACGGCTTGGCCAAGGCTTTTAATAAAACTCTCGTTCAAATTTTAAAGAAATCTTTGGACGACAACAAGAAAAATTTGCACGAGAAGTTGTTAGAAGCCATATGGGCCTACAGGACGACTTTCAGAACTCCTACCCAGTCTACGCCTTACGCTTTAGTGTACGGGTCCGAGGTCGTTCTACCCTTAGAGGTTCAGCTTCCTTCTCTTAGAATTGCAGTTGCATAAGAGATCACTACAGAAGAAAATGCCAGACTACGACTGGAGGAATTGGAAAGCCTGGAAGGGAAAAGACTTTCAGCACAGCAGAATTTGGAACTGTATCAAGCCAAGATGATCCAGGCCCATGATAAACTGGTCCGCCCAAGAACATTCAAAGTCGGTGACTTGGTTTTAGTTCTCAGAAGACCTATTCTTGCACATCACAAGATAGGTGGTAAATTTGAACCGACATGGGAAGGACCGTTTGTGGTCGAGACGTCTACTCTGGAGGTTTCTACCAACTGGTGAATTGCCGTGGAGAACGACCTATGCTTCCAATCAATGGACGGTATTTAAAGAAGTATTACTCAACCTGATGTTTCGAAGGGTGGCCTCTAAAGTAGAATCTTTTTCCTAGAAACGCGGGTGAAATAATCACTTTGTGACCGAGTCCGAACACAAAACAAAATAAAATGGATGACAAAAAAAATCTCATCAACGAAAATGTTAAAAAGAAAACATGGCAAATCACAATAATAAAATGTCAATATTTCCTTTTAAATCCATTCATTCTTGATATTTTCTCATCTTTTCCTACTTTCTTTAAATTTAAAAGAAGTGAATAAGAATTTTTAAAGTGTTTTTTTATTGTTCTTGTTTTAGTACAGCCCCTGATCCTTTCCATGTTTTTTTTTGCAGGGAAATGTCAAACGGGCGGTTGGTTCTAAACTTTAGAAATGGCGTGAGTCTAGCACTTGATGAAAAGAGGGTGAGGGATAGAGCAGTAATAGAGATTGACTCAGACTTCACACCATCCGGCTTACAATATGAAGAAAATGATTGGATCCCTTTTGATCGAGAAGAACTTCACAGCCAGACAGTGATGAAAATGGGTGGCCCGAGCCACCAATCCAGCAGAAAGAAAAGAAAAACAAACGCCACGCATGCAACCGAAGAAGATAAGAAAGTTAAGTCTATGGTTGCCACAACAGAGAGTAGGCTTGTCAGCGCCACGCCCGCAAAAAGTCAAGGGGTAAGGAGAGCTACTCTCACTGCTACCCAGCAAAGAAATAAGAATCGTCGCATTCGCAAAATGTTGACCAAGTTAGCAGAAGATCAACATAAACAGACAGTGGATACCGTTAATGCAGATGCTCCAAGGAGACCGATTCACCACGAACCAGAAAGAAGAAAGTCAACTCCAAGAAGGTCGGAACAAATAAGATAAATACCAAGAAAAGCAGAAATAGAGTCGGTACCTCGACGCCGAGCGGATGTACCGGATCCGAAGAGTCTTGTTGCGAAAGCAACCCCGGAGGATGTCCCCACAAAGACTATCCCCGAGGAGCCGAGACATGCAGAAGAACGTGCTGGGGTTTAGCCATACATCCCGCAGTATGTTACTAGACACCGAGTACTTCAGATAATCCTAAAATACGAGCTGGAGAAAATGCAACTAGTTGAGAAGAAAACCTTTGAATACTTTGAAAGAATTGGAGACAAGAGGGTCAACATCTTAGAAGGCCTCGAGCTGCATACAGATGTTTTCTCAGATTACGAGCAACAACAAATTGTAGATTGCATCCTTGAATTACAGAAAATGGGTCGAGCTGGCCGCCTGAGAGAAAAGATATATTCAGAACCCCGAAGATGGATGCCAGGAAAGGGAAGAGTTACAATCCAATGCGGATGTTGCTACAATTTTGCCATAGACAGAAAAGGAAATCCACCAGGGATACTCCGTCGCGAGTGAGGTGGATCCGATGCCAAGAATCATTAAGAGAATGGTGAAACGGATGATAACATGGAGGGTATTGCTCGCAGATTGCATACCCAACAGTGCATTATTAACATCTACAAAGAAGGCGACTGCATACCTCCGCATATAGACCATCATGATTTTGTTAGACCCTTCTGCACAGTGTCATTCGTCAACCAGTGCAACATCATGTTCGGATCTAACCTCAGGATTGCAGGCCCCGGTGAGTTCCAAGGGCCTGTGGAGATACCACTACCGGTATGTTCCGTCATGGTGTTAAAGGAAACGGAGCAGACGTTGCAAAGCATTGCATTCTAGGAGTGCCTGTGAAGCGGATCTCAGTTACTTTTAGAAGAATGGATGACAACAAAATGCCTTACCACTTTCAGCCAGATCCAGAATTGGAGAATCTCCTGCCCTACGAGCTGTGAGTTACATGGAAAATAGCACACCTCCAAAACACATCCATGCGGCATTCCTGCCAAGGGTGGCTTGGAAGGTGATGTTATTGCCCATGTTTCTTACTATTCAGACATGGATTTTTGACAGACGCTTTTGGATGGATCAACAACAATCTGACACAATCCGTTTTGGATTTACATGGATTGTATGAGGCATTAAATTTCCAAGGAAAATGTCATCATGATTAGATCAAGTTGTATGATGTATTTTCAGTAAGTTGGAATGAAAACGACTACGTCATATTTTGCCTTCACCTCTTTTTGTGCAAATTGACTGGGAAACGCCATTAGAGTTAAATGAACATTGAACGAAGAACAGAAGAGAAAAGAAAATAAATGAGAACTTTTCTTAAAAATCTAAATATTAAAATGAACTTCAAATTCACATGAACACTATAAATAAAAAAAATATATAAAATAAAATGGGATCGTTAAAGAACAAAAAAATGAATCTAAATCTCAAATTGAATTCCGATCTGAATCCTCTGATTCGAATCTTTCAGTTCTTCTCTCAATCAAAATTTGTTTGAAACTCTTCTGAAATTTGAATATTTTCTTTGACTTGTCGTTAAGCCAAGTCTTTTCAGCTTGGTACACTTGCCAGCTCCTTTCAGTTCTCTTTCTTCTGTGTCTTAGAGAATCGACTAGTTCTATTGACACGGAGCCACGAACTTTGTTCGATTTGGTTCTGATGGCATGAGACTGGGTCCCTCTTCATACAGATAAATCTTCGAGGCTAGAGCCTAACTTCTAGTCCTCTTTCAAACTTTCGAGACTGGTACCTAAATTTCAGTTCTCTCTATTTGAGGTCGGTACCTAAATTTCGACTCTCTTTTCGTGATCAGTACCTAAGTTCTGATTCCCATTTCCTTTGGGGCTGGTACTTAAATTCCAGTTCTCTCATATCGAGGTTGGTACCTAAATTCCGACTCTCATTCAAGATCGATACCTAAATTTTGATTCTCTTTCGAATTGATACTTAAATTTCAATTCTAAACCTCCGAGACTGGTACCTAAATTCCAGCTCTCACTTCGAGGTCAGTACCTAAATTCTGACTCTCATTTGAGATCGATACCTAAATTTTGATTCTCTTTCTAATTGATACCTAAATTTCAATTCTAAACCTCCGAGACTGGTACCTAAATTCCAGCTCTCACTTTAAGGTCGGTACCTAAATTCTGACTCTCATTCGAGATCGATACCTAAATTTCGATTCTCTTTCGAATTGATACCTAAATTTTAATTCTAAACCTCCGAGACTGGTACCTAAATTCCAGCTCTCATTTCGAGGTCGGTACCTAAATTCCGACTCTCATTCGAGATCGATACCTGAATTTTGATTCTCTTTCGAATTGATACCTAAATTTCAATTCTAAACCTCCGAGACTGGTACCTAAATTCAAGCTCTCATTTTGAGGTTGGTACCTAAATTCTGACTCTCATTCGAGATCGATACCTAAATTTCGATTCTCTTTCGAATTGATACCTAAATTTCAATTCTAAACCTCCGAGACTGGTACCTAAATTCCAGCTCTCATTTCGAGGTCGGTACCTAAGTTCCGACTCTCGTTCGGGATCGATACCTAAATTTCGATTCTCTTTCGAATTGATACCTAAATTTCAATTCAAAACTTCTGAGACTGGTACCTAAATTCCAGTTCTCATTTCAAGACTAGTACCTAAATTCTAGTTCTCAATCCGAGATCAGAACCTAAATTCTGATTCTCATCCTTTTTGAGATCGATACCTAAATTTTGACTCTCTTCCGAGACTGGTACCTAAATTCCAATTCTCATTTCGAGACTAGTACCTAAATTCTAGTTCTCATTCCGAGATCAGTACCTAAATTGTGATTCTCATCCTTTTTGAGATCGATACCTAAATTTCGACTCTCTTCCGAGACTGGTACCTAAATTCCAGTTCTCATTTCGAGACTAGTACCTAAATTCTAGTTCTCATTCTGAGATCAGTACCTAAATTCTGATTCTCATCCTTTTTGAGGTCGGTACCAAATTTCGACTCTCTTTTTGAGATTGATACTTAAATTTCAAATCTCACTCTCTCGAGATCAGTACCTAAATTCTGATTCTCATCCTTTTTCCGTCGATACTTAAACTCTGATTCTCACTCCGAGGCTGGTACCTAAATTCCAGTTCTCTTTGCAATCCCGAGGTTGAAACCCAGGTTTCAATTCTCATTTCAAATCTAAATTTCAAATTCAAAATTTTTCTTAAATTGATTTTAAATTAAAATTCAATCGAAATTGAAACTCGGAACAAATCAAAATCTAAACTCACACATTGAAACTTGAAATTTAAAAGTAAAATGAAATCTAAATTGAATTCCCCAGATCTTGTGATTTGGAGTTTACCTCCTTTTCCATTCCCCAGCGAGAGTTCAGGAATCTCCAGTCTTGGAAATATACCTGATACTCCTCAGCGGAATTTCTTCTACTTCGTTTTAAGTTCGTCACTTGGACATCTGTGTTGGTTTTGTTGATCTCTTCGGTCATCGCCAATACGCGCGGTGTGCTTGGTCAGCACACCACACCTATTGGGGGTCCATTTGTTGACCTCAATTTTGGTGAGGTCTTTTCTCTTCTCTCTCCTTAGTACTTAGGATCTAGCCTTAAGCTTTTCGTCTGACTAACCTTAGAGGACTAGAAATGGAACCCACCACATAGAAATTCAAACTACTTCTTGACTACCTGCAAACCCCACAAGCTTGATTGTAGACCCCTAATCACCTAGAGGGTTGAAATCAAATGTGGAGGTTTAAGGATGAGTTCCTCATAGGAATTTTTGGCCTTAGGAATACCCCGAATGGCCCAGTCTGGTGAGGGTTGACTTGCACATACACTACACTCTCACACACATTCCAAGTCCTAAAACCACACTCTCACCCAACTTTACTTTCTGACTCATGTAGGTAATTCATATGGATGGTCATTAACCCCTAAGCCCCTGGTTAAGAGGGTTAGGAACAACATAGTGAAAGCCTCAAATGAGTCCTCTCATGGCTCATATGGGCTTAATATGGCTTCATGGCTCAACCAAAGTGATTCCATTTCACTCACACTTGATCAATCTTCATTTTTCCAAAATTTTAGTTTTTAATCCCCGGTGCCCCGAATCCACCAAAGCTACCAAATACCCTTGAAATGGCGCAAAATTTCCAAAATTACCTAAATTACCCAAGATCCCTCAAAATCAATCCTAAACATTTCCCCCACTCAAATTGACCATCTTTGACCAAAAAAACCAAAATTTCCAAAAATACCCCTAAACCCCCCAAAATTACCAAAATACCCTTTTAGCCCAAAAAATCCAAAAATTCTAAAAATTCCCAGAAAATCCCAAATATTCCCAATTTCATTTTGTTCAACTACACCATGGGCCAATTTTGCCAATTTACCCCACCTTTACCAAAACCCCCAATTTGACCTATTTTAAACCCAAGTGAACCCAATGTCAAACCAAACCACCCCAATTTACCTCAATTTTGGTCCAATTCAATTCTAAACTTCAATTCAATATCCCCAACATCAATTTAGACCAAATCCAAGTCCAATTTGATTGAAATTTGGGCCCAATTTCAATTTGGGGCTTAATGCCCAATTTTGACCCATGCCTTAAACCTAGCCCAAACCTAGCCCAATTCAACTCCAATTGGTCCCAAATCTTTTCTAAAACCTTCCTAACATTCCCAAAAATAAGAAACTAACTTGATTTGCCCAAAATTTGAACCTAAACTCCACCCAAACCTAACCCAAAACCAAAATCCCTTAAATTGACCTAAGCCCAAACCTAACCCAAATAGGCCCAAATCACAAAATTAGAGTCCAACCAATGTGGAGAACTCTTTGTAACACTCACATAAACATTTCCCAACATTAATTTTACATCAAATCCAACATTAGCCCAACCTTAGCCCAAGTTAGCCCAATTTGACTCACTTTGGCCCCTTTAACTAAAAAGCCCAAATTCAACCCAATTCTACTCCAAATCACTCCAAATTGATTCCAAACCACTCATGACACATCCGTAAACTAAACCCAACATTTATTTGGCACAATCTTTTACAAAATTTTCATTCCAATTTTATTTTAAATCCAAAAGCCCACTTCCTTAAACCACTTTAAAAGCCCATCCCAAGACAATTTCAAAAGCCCAAAATTGACTCTAAAGCCTATATGACATTTTCATTTGTCATCCATTTAATCAAAATTATTTCCTAAGTTCCAATTCTATCATCAAATAAATCTAAATCAAGCCTCATGCCAAAATATCCCTAAATTTTAAAAATCCCAAAATCCCTTTCTCATGCAAGTGAGCCAAGCCATTCCTAAGCCATGAGCAAGCCTTGAAGCCATGCACAAGCCACATGAGAGCCATGAGGATCTTAGGATTGTCAACACCCCATAAGTGGAAAAAGGAGGAAGGCCTTTAAGCACTCCTTAAAAGTCATTAACCATTCCCATGTCACCCCTAACTCATGCTTAAGCCTAATTGTACTTGGATTGTGACTTAACCCCACTAATCAAGCTAATCCAAATGACTTTCTCTTCAGCCCAAACCAGCCTTGGGGAGGTACACCTAGCTTAATCCATGCATTGGACCAAATTAAGCCAAAATTAATTCTCCCCCATTCCATTTAAATCAAATCCTTTACACATGTCCAAAGCCAATTGAACTCACCAAACCCCAGCCTTGACCTCACTGGTCAAGATGGTGACCAATGCCTGGCCGACCAGCCACCTGGGTCGCCGGAAAACACCATGGCCAAGAGCTCCATGTGAGCCAAAATTTCAAATTCTCCCTTGCTGAGCTATCCCAACCCTAGTGGACACCAGAGCTCTTCTTCTCCTCCCCTGAGCAGCTCGATCCCGACCTCCGATCGCCCACGGGAAGCCCTCCAGCCATGCCTATTTAAACACCACCACCTCTCGGCCAAATAAGGTGATGAACCAAACCTTGAGGAAACTCTGCCAAAATTGCTCCAGGACCTTCTCCTAACCCAGAGAAGTTGATCCCCAGTGTTCCTTTGCCCTAAACCCCATTAACAGAGCTCAATTTCTGAGATGAAAATCCACCTGAAAAACAGGACACTTCACCACAATGAGCCAATCTTCAAATTGATTGACCCTACACATTCACCAGACCAAGAGGAGAAGTTCCACAGCAAAAGCCCCCTCACCAGACCAGCCATTGCTTCCAACCTCCAAGCTTTGTGATCGGCTGTGGACACTTTCATACTTAGACAATTCCCCAGAGCCAGAGACTTCATCTGGAGCTTGCTTGGACTCAATCAAAGGTGACACAACCCTCAGATCGAAGCTTCACTTCTCTGAGCAAAGGTATGAACTCATTCTTCCTCCCGAGCTTCCAGCAATTCTCCATTTTGTTTGGGTTAATTTCATAGCTTATAAACCGTATAAATGTGTTTGTCTCTTCAAGACGAATCGATAGAGCATAAGAACTTGAAAATCCATTGAGAATCGAGAGAGATAGTAGGGTTTGAGTGTGGACGGTCACGGGTGCACACCAGTCGTAGACGATGACCAAGAGCCGTTGGATTGCGCGTGTATCGAGCAGACGGTCGAGATCAAGCCGGACAGCACAATGGTATGTGAATCGCTGACCCTGGAGAGCTGAGTCAGATGGCAGCGCCAAATCACAGCACGACGCGTGGGCTTTCGGAGCTGCCGAGGTTGACGCGGCGCCGCGTGGATAAGTAGAAAATTAGGGTATTTTTGAATTATTTAAATGCCCTAAACTTTAAAAATTCATATCTTTGCATATAAAAACCACAAAAGTAAAATAAAAATACCCTCTTGCTCAGTGAACAAAGGAGAATAATGTGGAAAAGAAATCAAATTAATTGGATGAGTATTTTATTTTTAATAATTTATTTACTGTTTTCATTGTTTTGATTCTCCATTTGTATAAACAATTCACCATGACATGAGACTATAGAGCTTTTGAAGCCTCTGATATTGGGAACATTCCCTGAATTTTTCAAGGTCAGAAGCCATCTCTCTGAAGAGTTATATATTTTTCAAGTTCAAGTCACTATTTTAGGTATTTTAATTCTAGTAATTAGAATGTTGTAACATAAATTCTAGGAAAATTTGGTGATATTTCTTAGGACCAGGGGACCCTATGAAAAATGTTTTTTGAGTTAATTCATTCATAATAACCTTAATTGGCCTAAACCCCTAAAATTGAATTTGAATTAATTAGGGTTAACCACACATCAAATTGACTTGAAAACAATTCTCCATTACTCTTTAGGGTTAGAGGAACCTTATATAAAATTTTAAAATCAATTGGACTTGAATAACCCCACTAAATTGATTTATTAAGCCTCATAAGCAAAATAGAACTTTAAAAATTTATAACTCCAAAAATACTTTTCAAAAATTTACAAAAATGGTTTTGGAGCTTCTCTGATATTAGGGGAGTTCAGGAAAATTAAAATTGGAATTTTCTAAAAAAGTTGTTTTTTTACAATATTTTAATATTTTAATAATTAAAAAAATAATAAAAATCACACAAATATTAAAAATCATAAAAATGTCACATTTTGACTCCTAATCACTTAGGAACAAATTAAATATTTTTCTTAAGTCCCTAGGGTAAGATATTGAATTTTAAAAGCTTAGTGTAATTTTTAATAATAAAAAATGAATTTTCAACATTCTTCACTAAAATAATTATAATAAATCAAAGAAAAATTATAAAATTATAAAATTTGTTTCTCTAGACTCCTTGAGGTCAGAAAAATTTATAAAAAATATAAAATATATTTTTTAAGCTTTATTTTATTTAAAAATTAATTAATACTCTAAAACTCAAAATAATTGTAATAAATAAAATATAATTAAAAAAAATCACCAAAATCGGTCCAAGTGGTCTTTGGTCATTAGGAACATCCCATAATTTTCTTAAGGATAGAAACCTCTCCTTAGTCATGTTGTTGAATTTTCCTTGAAAACCCCTATTTTCTACTAAAAATAATTATATAAATAAATTAAATTCAGAAAAATCACATTTTCTCCTCTAATGTCTTAATTGTCATGTGAGGTGACATAAAAATTTCAAATTCATTTGAACTCAATTTAGCGAGTTATGAAATAAATAAGCCTAAAAGGGCATAAAGGTAATTAAAAATTTTAACCCTTAATTAAAACTTTAGGTTTAATCAAAATGGAGGGTAAAATATTTGATTTTAACTTTCTCTTGGATGATTGAAACTTAAAGAATTTAAGGGGTAGAAACCCATTAAACACTTTGAAAATATCAAAATGAAACTCTAATTAATTAAATAATTTAAATTTTGGAAAGAATATATATATAACTTTGGATTAATAAAATAGGGATATTATTAAGAGGATATTTATTCTTTAATTTAAAAAATCCCTAAACAAGTCACTTTAACAATATTTAGTTCTTAACTAAAAATTAAAATAATATTTAAAGTTAAATTTAAAAATCTTAAAATTAATTTAAAATTAAATTAAAATTAAATTAAATAAAATTAAATTAAATTAAATTAAATTAAATTAAATTAAATTAAAATTAAATCAAATTAAATTAAATTAAATTAAATTAAAATCACTTAACAACAAACCTAAATCAAATCATTAAGAGTTAAATCAAAACATATCAATAATCCTAACACCTCTTTCTATCTAGGTAAATTTAAAACATAAACATCAATTTGAAATACTAATATAATTGAAAGTGTAAAGATTTAAATTTAATCTAAAATAATTTGAACACTATTCCAAACTTAAAATTATTAACTAAAACCTCATAATTAAATTAAATCACTTTAAATCATTAACTCAAACTTTAAATTAAGAATGATTAAAATTCTCAACAACCCGACTTGCCCCTAAAGGCTTTAATTATTATAACTCTTAAATAGAGTATTAAGTGAAATGTCACTTCACACATAAGATATTCAAACATCCTAGTTCATTGAGCAAGAAACAAAACAAAGTAAAAATCCTTGGATGATCAATTCATCCGTACAATAAAATTGATTTGGACTCAAAATAATCCCAGAAGTATTGAAAAGATGTTTAGGACTCGTCCTAAGCACTTCCTCAATATGACGGGATGTTTTAGAAGAACAATTGAATTTAATTGTTCTTTGATGAGGAAAATCATCCTTAAATCAAAACACAACAACCTAGACGTCATAGGAGATGACTATGATAGGATTAGGAATTTGGTAGATAACCAAAACCTGTCCCTTAGCTTTACCTAGGTGCTTGTTAAAATATTTAAATGCCTTAACATGTGTTTTAAGTGCAGCTTGGGATGACGGAATGACCCTCCAGGTACGCTTTTATTTTATTGTAATTTACTTTATTGCAATTTACTTACATACACTGTACTTTACTTTTTCTTGCTTGTTAAACAAGACTGTTGCATGAAAACCAAAACCTTTAGGATAGTCCCTGAACTGAAACCAAAACTAAATTAAAAGTCACCACAAGATAAAATTCACCGCCACAACATTCCAAAATATAAAAAAACACAAAATTTAATCACAAACAGAACAACAAAACTGCAATTATAACTAAATTAAAACGTCTCGTTGAATGATCGAGAATACCTCGGATGATGTAACCCACGTGTTGCTAACGGGATTTCCCACGGTCTAAATGAAAGTGTGGAACTCATTCAGTTGAGTTTAGCAAATTCATCTGGACTAAGTAAATTCGATGAAAATAACGGTGTCGGGATGACAGAACCGTGGGATCTTAATCGGTTCTGTTTAACCAACTTTAAGATTTGTTTTAATTAAAATATTAAAAACACTTGGATTTTAATATTTCTAAACCAAAACACTTCTCTCATCTCCTGATTTATAACTTCTAAAACTAAAACCTCTGCAACAACAAGGAGCTCGGAGCATGGTGGGCAGCACGACCATCGTCATCAGCAAAAATTGAATCTACTTCAGCAAAAACATTCTTAGAATTAAATAACCAAGCCATAGGACTTCGAGGTAGTTTGACTAGTGCAACATAATTCCTCAACATTTTGTTAGGCATTTGTATAATCATGTTATGCAAATTAAGCCCTAACCGGTCTTAGGACTCCGAGGTAGTCGTTTGGTACGACATAACCCCTCATATCTTTGAGGCTGTTTGTATGATTTTATCATACAAATATAAGTCCAAATTAATTAAAATTGGCAGGATTGTAACATTAAATAAACTCCTAAATTGAAGCCAAACAATAGGATAGTTTGGGAAGTTGCCAAGATTCTTCTTGGATCCTCAGCTTCTCCTACTTCTCTTCCTTTGGATTCTTGAAATAAACTGTTCCAAATTTGAGCTAATCCCTATTGAAATTTCCAAAATCCAATCCTTCGAAAATCTTAAACCTTGAAATTCTTGAGAGCAAAACCAGTGATCATTATCGAGAGTTTTCTTAAATGATTCCCGTCATTTAAGATGTAATTAACTATAGGGGCTTGCTTTTATAGGGAACTTTAAGAACCCAGGTAATATAAACCCCGCTTAATCCTTTTATATTAAGCGAGGGAACTTGTCGGCTTATAAAATTGGTTCGCAGACCAAACGAATGTCACAAATCTTCTAGTTTATTTAATCGAGCCCTATCATCAAGTAGTGTGTCTATTCTTCAGGATAGATACACAGCTTGTGATGTGGCGCTCATTTATATAAACTATTTGGGATGTGAGATCAGTTTGATTTTATATCTTAAAATTTTCAAATTTAAAATTATTTTCAAAATCAAATACTAATTTCTAAATTACATATATATTTAAATTAAATTTAAAATCGAAAATTCGCCGACAACTTTTGTAGGAGACTTCCTTTTCAAAATACAACACAAACCTAAAAATATGCCGACAATGGATCCATGAAAACTGGATGGTACCATCGTCTCTGCACCAGTGCATAAAGTATTATGAAGGAGGATAACAATGTATCAAAGGTGACTTGCAACCATTCTCCGTACACGAGATTGGAATTCATGAAGATGCAGCCTATTACGTGCCTCCGAAGAAAACAATCTTCTCCAGAAATGTCATACCAAATAAAGCAAAAGAAGTGCAAGACGATGAAGAGCCTGAAATTCTAATCCAACAGTTACTCACCACTCCCTTACGGCGAGATGGTGAAGGTTTCTCCAGAATTCGCACCCGAGGACGAGGCCGGGGACGAGGTCGTGGAAGAGACGTTGGAACAGTTGGACAAAAGAAACCAGTCATCGACGTTGATTGGGAGAACAGTTCCGAAGAAGAAGAAATCAAGAAAGAAGCAGCGGTGATAAATCAAAAGAAACCTCAGTTCAAGATCTCTTTCGAAGATGAAAAGAATGAAGAATACAAATCAATGTACGAGAAGATTAACCACTATGTACATACTATGACCCTAACCCTGATCCATTCTATTAAGATCGAGGGTATGGTGGTCAAGGAAGTGCATGGTGGTGGTATTAAACCAATCAAGTTTTACCGTGATGCTTCATCTTCCAAAACTGAAAATGATGTACAATTTGAAGATGTTGCTTCATCTGAACTAATGGAACTGCCTTTTGAGTGGTACTCTCCCTGTGTTCAAAATTTAAATCAACATGGTGTCTTATCTCGACGATGGACAAAAGGTCAATCACAACATTTAAAAAAATCATGGAATAATGCTAGCCAGCCTCCTAATTCAAAACATGGTCTCGGATCCGATATAGTAGGATCAGTTGACGAAACGGAATTTTGCTTTGGTTGTCACTTGTGAGCCTAATGAAGACTGCTTGGAAGCCTAAGAAGATCTTGAAGATCTGCAAATTGGAAATGCTCCGCCATAATTCGAAGGAGAAATTAAATCTACCATAGACGAGTTAATGGAAGTTAACTTAGCTACTGGCGAAGAGCCTAGGCCGACCTTTGTTAGCTCCTTACTCAATAAAGAAGACTCCGAAGAAATAATCAAGCTATTGATGGAAATTAAGGATTGTTTTGCTTGGAGTTATGATGAAATGCCAGGATTAGCTCCAGAGGTTGCAGTTCAGAGGCTCACACTGCTGTTCCAGTCAGACAAGCTCCGAGAAGAATGCATCTAGAGATTGAACAACAAGTAATAGCTAAAGTTAAGAAGCTAATAGACGCTAAATTTGTCCGTGAAGAGCAATACCCGACTTGGTTAGCCAATGTGGTATCAGTCAGAAAGAAGAATGGTCAGATCAGAATCTGCGTGGATTTCAAAGATTTGAATAAAGCATGTCCAAAGGATGAATTCCCGCTACCAATTTCAGAATTCATGATCGACATTGCTTCAACACATGAAATCTTTTCTTTCATGGATGGATCTTCAGGATAAAACCAGATAAAGATGGCACCGGAAGATGAAAAGCTCACAGCCTTCAGAACGCCAATTGGAGTGTACTGCTACACAGTGATGTCATTTGGATTGAAGAACGCAGGAGCAACCTACCAAAGAGAAATGACAAGGATTTTTGATGATCTCATTCACAACAAAGTCGAGTGTTACGTGGATGATGTGGTCATCAAGAGCAAATTAAAGGAAAATCACTTGTATGATTTGAGAATTGTTTTTGAGCTATTAAGACAATTTAACCTTAAGATGAATCCCTTGAAATGCGCCTTCGGCGTCACCTCTAGGAAATTCTTAGGATTTGTCGTCCGACATCTTGGAATTGAAATCAATCCGGAGAAGATTAAAGCTATCTTAGAAATGCCACCTCCTAAAACCTTGAAACAACTATGATCCTTTCAAGGGAAATTGACATATCTTTGACGTTTTATCTTGAATTTGTCAGGAAGGTGTCAACCCTTTTCTGCTTTGGTTAAGAAGGATGCCAAGTTTACTTGGGACTCCAAATGTCAACATGCCTTCGATGACATAAAACAATACCTAATGTCACCTCTTGTCTTAGCAGCCCTAGTCTCGGGTCGACCGTTGATACTTTATACCGCGACTTTAGACGACTCTCTCAGAGCCCTGTTAGCCCAGGTCAATGATGAGGGAAATTAAAATGCTCTCTACTACTTAAGCCGTCGTCTAATTCCGACAGAAGTAAAGTATCCTCCTATTGAGAAGCATTGTTTGGCCCTGATCTTCGCCGCTCAAAAGCTTAGGCATTACATGCTTTCACATAAAGTCAACCTTATTTCGAAGTTCAATCCGTTGCAATATTTGATGATCCGTCCGACACTTTCTGGCAGACTTGCCAGGTGGTCAATGATACTATTGCAATTCGATATGACTTTCGTTCCTCTTCATGCCGTAAAGGGACAAGTCCTAGCAGACTTCCTTGCAGTACACCCTTTACCGGCAGAATCACCTCTCAACGACAACTTGCCAGACGAGCAGATAATGAGCCTAGAAGACCCCGATGATCAGCGTTGGGAACTGTACTTCGACGGAGCATCTTCAACACAGAAAGATAAAGAATCGCAAACGATAGTGCCCGGTAAGGCAGGAATCGGACTAATCTTTATAACACTGGAGAGGGGGATGTTAAGGTACTCCTACCACTTAACAGAACCGTGTACAAACAACGAGGCAGAATACGAAGCCCTTATAACCGGATTGGAATTAACCATTCAGATGGGGATAACAGATATCAACATCTATGGGGATTCTCAGTTGATAATTCAACAGGTCACAAGACAATACAAAATTTTAAAGCCAAGACTCGAGCAATACTTTCAGTACGCCATGAAACTGTTGGAGCAAATTCCAAATGTAACAATCTACAAGATTCCCAGAAGAGAAAATGCTCTCGCAGATGCGTTAGCCCGACTTGCAAAAGAATTTCCCTACCTACAGGATGAGTCAGTTGAAATGACAGTTCA
Organism: Papilionanthe hookeriana x Papilionanthe teres; assembly: GCA_022702705.1. NCBI lineage: Eukaryota > Viridiplantae > Streptophyta > Magnoliopsida > Asparagales > Orchidaceae > Papilionanthe > Papilionanthe hookeriana x Papilionanthe teres. The sequence goes on along the minus strand of CM040424.1, from coordinate 38,061,797 downwards.
AGGACGACAAGTTCTCTCGCAGCTCGACATGGACATGATACACAAGTCAGAAAAAGCAGAAGAAACAATTGCAGCAGGGACAGAAAATACAGAAGATTGGCGACAACCACTAATAGACTACTTGCAAATAGGAAACCTACCGGACGATAAGTCTTTAGCTCATCAAATCAAGAAAAGAACTCTGTTTTACGCATTAATAAACAATACGTTATACATAAGGTCTTTTGATCTGATGTGGCTAGATGCCTGAGCGGGTTCGAGGCTCGTGAAATTGTCAAAGAAGTACACTCAGGACTTCGTGACGCTCATCAGTCGGGTCCGAAAATGAAAATGAAAATTAAAAGACTAGAGTATTACTGGCCCTCGATGATGACTGATTGCATGAAAGTTGCCAAAAGTTGTCACCAATGCCAAGTACATGAAGTGGTTTTACATCAACCTCCAAATGTGTTGCATCCGACAATTGTGTCGTAGCCATTTGAGTGTTGGGGCACAGATATCGTTGGTCTGATAGATCCATCTTATTCAAGATGACATCGCTTCATTCTAGCGGCTGCAGATTACTTTTCCAAGTGGGCAGAAGCAGTACGACTCAGAGAAGTAAAGGCACATCATGTGTTGCAGTTCTTCAAGAATCAAGTTGTCTACCGTTTCGGAGTACCACGCAGAATCATTTCAGATAATGGGTCCATGTTCAAGAGTACGAAGATCAACAATTTTGTCAGAATACACGGGATTGATTGAAGTTATTCGACAATCTACTACCCAAGAGAAAACGGCTTGGCTGAGGCTTTTAATAAAACTCTCGTCCAAATCCTTAAAAAAACCTTAGACGACAACAAAAGAAATTGGCACGAGAAGTTGTTAGAAGCCTTATGGGCCTACAGGATGACTTTTAGAACTCCTACTCAGTCTATGCCTTACGCTTTCGTGTACGGTCTGAGGCCGTCTTACCCTTGGAGGTACAGCTTCCCTCACTCAGAATTGCAGTTGCATAAAAGATCACTACAGAAGAAAATGCCAAATCACGATTGGAGGAATTGGAAAGCTTGGAAGGAAAAGACTTTCGACACAGTAGAATTTGGAACTGTATCAAGCCAAGATGATCCAGGGCCCACGATAAACTAGTTCTTCCAAGGGCATTTAAAGTCGGTGACTTGGTTCTAGTTCTCAGAAGACCTATTCTTGCACACCGCAAGATAAGAGGTAAATTTGAACCAACATGGGAAGGGCCATTCGTGGTCGAGACAGTCTACTCAGGAGGTTCCTACCAACTGGTGAATTGCCGTGGAGAACGACCTATGCTTCCAATTAATGGATGATATTTGAAGAAATATTACGCAACCTAATGTTTCGAAGGATGAACTTTAAAAATGAGGTCTCATTCCTAGAAGCACGGGTAGAGTAATCATTTGCGACTGGGTTCGAACCCAAAACATAAAAAAAAATGGATGATAAAAAAGAAAATCATTAACAAAAAATGTGTTAAAAAAAACGTGTGAAATTGTAATAATAAAATGTCAATCTTTCCTTTTAAATTAATTCATTCCTGATCTTTCCCTCATCTCTTCCTACTTTCTTTAAAAATTAAAAGAGATAAATAAAATTTTTCATTAATAAATGTTTTTCTTATTGTTCTTGTTCTTAGTACAGCCTTTGATCCTTTCCTTATTTCTTCGCAGGGAAATGTCGAACAGGCGCTTGGTTCTGAACTTTATAAATGGTGTGAGTCTAGCACTTGATGAAAAGAGGGTGAGGGATGGAGCCGTGATTGAGATTGACTCTGAATTCACACCAGCCGGGCTACAATATGAAGAAAATGATTGGACCCCGATTGATCGGGAAGAGTTCCATAGCCAGACAGTGATGAAAGTAGGTGGCCCAAGTCAGCAGTCCGCCAGCAATAAGAGAAATGTAAACGCCGCTCATGCAATAGGAAAAGATAAGAAAATCAAGTTCGTTATTGCTACAGCAGAGGGCAGGCTTGCCAGTGCCATGCCCGCAGAAGTCCAAGGGGTAAGGAGAGCTACTCTCACTGCCACCCAGTGGAGGAACAAGAATCGCCGCATTCGCAAGATGTTAACCAAGTTAGCAGCAGATCAACATGAAGAGACAATTGCTACCGTCAATACAAATACTCCGAAGAAATTGGTTTGTCAGGAACCAGAAAGGAGGAGATAAACTCCAACGAAAGAAAAACAGATAAAGGAAATTCCAAGTAGAGCAGAAATAGAACAGCGCCTCGATGCCAAGCAGATACACTAGTTCTGAAGAGTCTTGTTTTGAATGCAACCCCGGAAGATGTCCCGACAGAGACTATCCCGGAGGAGCCAAGACATGCAGGAGAGCGTGCTGGGGTTGAACCATACATTCCCCAGTACGTTACTAGACCTCGCCAGTTGCAGATAATTCCAGAATATGAGTTAGAAAGAATGCAGAATGTTGAAAAGAAAACTTTTGAATACTTTGAAAGAATTCGAGGCAAGAGGGTCAACATCTTGGAAGGCCTCGAGCTACATACTGATGTATTCTCAGATTATGAACAACAACAAATTGTAGATTGCGTACTTGAGTTTCAGAAAATGGGCTGAGCTGGTCGCCTAAGGGAAAATACCTTTTCAGAAACCCGAAGATGGATGCTAGGAAAAGGAAGAATTACGATCTAATGCAGATGTTTCTACAACTTCGTCATACAGAGAAAAGGGAATCCACCAGGAATACTCCGTCGCAATGAGGTGGATCCGATGCTTAATATTATCAAAAGAATGGTAAAAAGGATGATAACATGGAGGGAATTGCCTGCAGATTGCATACCCAACAACTGCATCATTAACATCTACAAGGAGGGCGACTGCATACCTCCACACATAGACCATCATGATTTTGTTAGACCTTTCTGCACAGTGTCTTTTGTTAACCATTGCAATATCATGTTCGGATCTGACCTCCGGATAGCATGCCCCGGAGAATTCTGAGGACCGGTGGAGATACCACTACCGGTAGGTTCCGTCCCGGTGTTGAAAGGAAACGGAGCAGACATCGCAAAACATTGCATTCCAGGAGTGCATGTGGAACGAATCTCCGTCACTTTAAGGAGAAAGGATGACAGAAAAATGCCTTTCCACTTTCAGCCAGATCCAGAGTTAAAGAGTCTCCGGCCCTAGGAGCTGTGATTTACATGGGAAATATCACATCTCCAATGCACATCCATACGACATTCCTGCCAATAATGACTTGGAAGGTGATGTTACAGTCCATGTATCCCACTATTCAGACATGGATTTTGACATTTGCTTTTGATAGAAACTTGAAGAATCTTACACAATCCGTGTTGGATTTATATGGATTGTATGAGATATTGAATTCTCAAGGAAAATATCATCATGTTTTGGAGCAAGATGTATGATGTATTTTCGACAAAATTGGAATGAAAACGACCATGTCATGTTTTGACTTCACCTCTTTTTGTGCAAATTGATTGGGAAACGCCATTAAGCTAAATGAACTTCGAACAAAGAACAAAGGGAAAATAAAAATAAATGAGAACTCTTTTAAAAATTTGAATGTCAAAATGAACCCCAAATAAATGTGAACCCTAAATTGAAAATCAAGCTAAAATCAAATCACAACAAGCGACTAAGACAAATTCCTGAATCTGAAATCCCCAGCCTTCGGCTATTCTCAAATCTCTTTTTTGACTTTCCATATTTTCTTCCCTCTTTTGAGAAGGTCGACTGGATCTACTGACACAGAACCACGAAAATTTTTAATTTAGTTCTGATGGCATGGATTCATATCTTTTGCGAAATAATCAGACTTTGATCGATCCTCGTGGGACGTGAAACACTTTCATGTCTCATTCCAAATCTTCCACTAAACTTAAATCTCCACAGAATATTTCAACTCTTTAAACCTTCGAGACTGTAACCAGATTCTGGTTCTCTTTAAACCTTCGAGACTGGAACCAGATTCCAGTTCTCTTTAAACCTTCAAGACTGGTACCAAATTCCAGTTCTCTCCTTTTGAGGTCGATACCAAACTCCGACTCTCTTCCCGAGATTGATACCAAATTTCAACTCTCTCCCTCCGAGGCTGGTACCTAAATTCCAGTTCTCTTCGCAATCCCGAGGTTGGAACCTAGGTTCCAATTCTCATTTCAAATCCAAATTTCCTTGAATTGATTTTAAATTAAACCTCAATCGAAATTGAAACTCAGAACAAATCGAAATCTAAACTCACACATTAAAAAAGAAACTCAGAATAGAAAATAAAATGAAATCTAAATCAAATTTCCTCAGATCTTATGATCTGGAATTCAACTCCTTTTCTTTTCCCCAACGAGAGTTCAGGAATCTCCAGTCTTGGAGATATACTCGATACTCCCAAGCGGAATTTTGTTTCTATGCTGTTTTAAGTGTGTCACTTAGACGTCTATGTTGGTTTTGTTGATCTCTTCGGTCAACGCCAATACGTGCGGTGTGCTTGGTTAGCACACCACACCTATTCGGGGTCCATTTGTTGACCTCATTTTTGACGAGGTCTTTTCTCTTCTCTCTCTTTAGTACTTAGGATCTAGCCTTAGGCTTTCCCTTTGACTATTTTAGAAGACTAGAAATGGAACCCACCACTTCGAAATTTAAACACCTCTTAACTCCCTGCAAACCCCATAAGTTTGATTCTAAACCCCTAAGTCACTTGGAGGGTTAAGGTCAAATGTGGAGGTTTAAAGAATGAGTTCCCTATAGGACACTTTGGCCTTAGGACTACCCTGGGTGGCCTGGTCTGGTGAGGATTGACCTGCACACATTACACTTTCACACACATTCAAAATCCTAAAACCATTCATACCTAGCTTGACTTCCTGACTCATGTAGGTAATTCATATGGATGAACCTTAACCCCTAGGCCCTTGGCTAAGAGGGTTAGGAACAACATAGTGAATGCCTCAAATGAGTCCTCTCATGGCTCTTATGGGTTTAATATGGCTTCATGGCTCAACCAAAGTGATTCCATTCTACTCAAACTTGATCAATCTTCATTTTTCCAAAATTTCAATTTTTGACCGCGGGGGCCCTACACCCACCAAACCTACCAAGTGCCCTTGAAAAAACCCAAAATTTGCAAAAATCACCTAAATTACCCAAAACTCCTCAAAACCAATCCTAAACATTTCTCACCATTAAAATTGATCATCCTTGGCCAAATATACCAAAAATTCAAAAAATAACCCCCAATACCCTCCAAATACCCAAAATGTCATTTTTAACCAAAAAATCCATAAACTCCGAAAATTCCCAAAAAATTCCAGAAAATCTCAAATATTACTAATTTCATTTTGTTCAACTACACCATAAGCTAATTTTGTCAATTTAGCCCACTTTCATCAAAACCCCCAATTTGACCCATTTTTAACCCAAGTAGACCTAATGTCAAACCAAATCAACCCAATTGACTTCAATTTTGATCCAATCCAATTCTAAACTTCAATTCAATATCCCCAATATCTATTTAGACCAAATACAAGCCCAATTTGATGAACATTTAGATCCAATTCCAATTTGAAGCTTAAAGCCCAATTTTGGCCCATAACCTAAACTTAGCTCAAACTAACCCAACTCAACTTCAATTAGCCCCAAATCTTTTCCTAAACCTTCCTAACATCCCCACAAACAAAACACTAACTAGATTTGCCCCAAATTTGAGCCCAAACTCCACCCAAACCTAACCCAAAACCAAAATCCCCAATTTTGGCCTAAACCCACCATGAACCCAAATGGTCCCAAATCCCAAAATCAAAGCCCAACCAAAGTTGAAAACTCTTTGTAACACTCCCATAAACATTTCTCAACATTAATTTTACATCAAATCTAAAATTAGCCCAATTTTAGCCCAAGTTAACCCAATTTGATTCACTTTGACCCCTTTACCAAAAAGTCCCAAATCAAACCCAATTCAACTCCAAATCACCTCAAATTTGTTTCAAATCACTCATGACACATCCAAAAACTAAAGCCAACATTTGTTTGGCCCAATCTTTCACAAAATTTCCATCCACCAATTTTTTTTTAAACCTAAAGGTCCACTTTCTTAAACCATTCTAAAAGCCCACTTCCACCAAATCCAAAAGCCCAAAAAATTCATCCAAAGTCCATATGACACTCTTCTTCATCATGCATTCAATTGAAATCATCCCTAAGTCCTGAACCAATGATTAAATAATTCTAAATAAAGCTTCATCCAAATTTCCACCAAAATATCCAAAATCCGTAAAATCCATTTTTATGAAATTGACCAAACGTTTTCCAAGCCAAATGTGAGCCATTGAGCCACGTACAAGCCACATGGAAACCATGGAAGCCACTTTCCACCTCACCAAGCCATTAATGGCAAGAAGAGGAGATTCTTTCCTAATCCTTCATTAAGCCCTTTTAACCATATTCATGTCACACTCTAAACCAAGCTTAGCCACCTCACCATGGAAAGAGACCTCACAACTCTCTCTTGGCTGACCCAAATGATTCCTCCTACCCCAAAGTCAAGCCTTAGGGAGGTGCACCTAGCCTAAACCATGCCTTGGACCAAATCAAGCCAAAATTAGCCTCCCCCTTTCCATTTAAATTAAACCGTAGACACTTGTCCAAAGCCAATTGACTGCACCAAACCCCAGCCCTGACCTCCCTGACCTTGAGGGTGACCTGACCCTGGCCGGACCACCACCCCAGTCGCCGGAAACCACCAGGCCGAGAAGGCTAGTTTGATTCAAAAATCCAAATTGAATTGGCTGAGCTGTCCCAACCCAATTGGCCACCACAGCTCATCATCTCCTCCCCTAGGCAGCTGATCCCAGCCATCAGTTGCCCCTAGGAGCTCCTAGTCATGGCTATTTAAACCGACCACCCCTCTCGGCAAAAGGTTGGCTGAAATTAATCTTCACGAATTCCTCCAAACTCCTTACGAGCTTCCCCTAGCCAAGAGAAATCTATCCCCACTGTTCTCCTTCCCTAAACCCCATTGATTGAGCTCAATTTTGGAGCTCAATTCTCAGCCCAGAACAGGACATCCCTGGAACCTCCACCAAAATCAAATTAAACTCACCCACACCTGCATAGGACCAAGAGAAGGAGTTCCCCAGTGGAAGCCCCTTCACCGGGCCGACCATTCTCTCTATCGGTCAAGCTTTGAAATGCGGCTTGGTGGAAGTTGCACTTAGACAATTCGACAGGGGCAGAGGCTTCATCCCCAGGCTCCTCCAGCTCCAACGAACGTGCCGAGCACATTCAGTTGAGGCCTCACCTCCTGAACCAAGGTATGGACACTCCTTCTCCATGAGTGCTTCCAACAATTCTCTATTTTGTTTGAGTTAATTTCAATGCATGTAAACCATATGGATGTGTTCGTCTCTTCAAGATGAATCCATAGAGTATAAGAACACGAAAATTTGTTGAGAAATGAGAGAGATCTTAAGGTTTTAGTGTGGACGGTCACGGGTGAACACCAGTAGTAGACGATGACCAGGTGTCGTCCGATCGCGCGCGTATCGAGTGGACGACTCAGATTGCATCGGACCAGAGAACGGTACGTGAACCGCGGGCCCCCGGAGCGCTGAGTCAGATGGCGGCGTCGAATAGGGAGGCGACGCGTGGGCTTTCGGAGCTGCCGAGGATGAGTCGGCGCCGCGTGGATAAGTAGATAAATATGGATTTTTTTTATTTAATTAAATACCTGAAACTTAGAAAATCCATATCTTTGTGTAGAAAAATCATAAAAATAAACTAAAAATATCCTCTTGCTCAGTGAACGGAGGAGAATAATGTGAAAAAAGAATTGAGCTAATTTGATGAGTATTTTATTTTTAATTAATTATTTACTCATTTCAGTATTTTAATTCTCCATTTGCATAGACAATTCACCATGGCATGAGACCATATGGCTTTTGAAGCCTCTGATCTTAGGAACATTTCCTGAATTTTTTAAAGTTAGAGGCCATCTCTATGGCAAGTTATGTTTTTTTCAAGTTTATGTCACTGTTTTTGGTATTTTAATTCCATTAATTAGCATATTGCTTAGAAAATTCTAGGAAAGAGACCTCACCATGGAAAGAGACCTCACCACTCTCTCTTGGCTGACCCAAATGATTCCTCCCACCCAAAAGTCAAGCCTTGGGGAGGTGCACCTAGCCTAAACCATGCCTTCGACCAAATCAAGCCAAAATTAGCCTCCCCTTTCCATTTAAATCAAACCGTAGACACTTGTCCAATGCCAATTGACTGCACCAAACCTCAGCCCTGACCTCCCTGACCTTGAGGGTGACCTGACCCTGGCCGGACCACCACCCCAATCGCTGGATACCACCAGGCCGAGAAAGCTAGTTTGATTCAAAAATCTAAATTGAATTGGCTGAGCTGTCCCAACCCAATTGGCCACCACAGCTCATCATCTCCTCCCCTAGGGAGCTGATCCCAGCCATCAATTGCCCCTAGGAAGCCCTGGTCATGGCTATTTAAACCAGCCACCCCCTCTCGGCCAAAAGGTTGGCTGAAATTAACCTTCACAGAATTCCTCCAAACTCCTCACAGAGCTTCCCCTAGCCAAGAGAAATCTATCCCCACTGTTCTCCTGCCCTAAACCCCATTGATTGAGCTCAATTTTGGAGCTCAATTCTCAGCCCAGAACAGGACATCCCTGGAACCTCCACCAAAATCAAATTAAACTCACCCACACCTGCACATGACCAAGCGAAGGAGTTCCCCAGTGGAAGCCCCTTCACCAGGCCAGCCATTCTCTCTATCGGCCAAGCTTTGAAATCGGGCTTGGTGGAAGTTGCACTTAGACAATTCGACAGGGCCAGAGGCTTCATCCCCAGGCTCCTCCAGCTCCAACGAACGTGCCGAGCACATTCAGTTGAGGCCTCACCTCCTGAACCAAGGTATGGACACTCCTCCTCCCCGAGAGCTTCTAGCGATTCTCTATTTTGTTTAAGTTGATTTCAATGCATGTAAACCATATGGATGTGTTCGTCTCTTTAAAATGAATCCATAGAGTATAAGAACATGAAAATTCGTTGAGAAATGAGAGATATCTTAAGGTTTTAGTGTGGACGGTCACGGGTGCACACCAGTCGTAGACGATGACCAGGCGCCGTCCGATCGAGCGTGTATTGAGTGGACGGCTCAGATTGCGTCGGACCAGAGAACGGTACGTGAACCGTGGGCCCCCGGAGCGTTGAGTCAGATGGCGACGTCGAATAGGTAGGCGACGCGTGGGCTTTCAAAGTTGCCGAGGATGAGTCGGCGCCGCGTGAATAAATAGATAAATATGGATTTTTTTTATGTAATTAAATACCTGAAACTTAGAAAATCCATATCTTTGTGTAGAAAAATCATAAAAATAAACTAAAAATATGCTCTTGCTCAGTGAACGGAGGAGAATAATGTGAAAAAAGAATTGAGTTAATTTGATGAGTATTTTATTTTTAATTAATTATTTACTCATTTCAGTATTTTAATTCTCTATTTACATAGACAATTCGCCATGACATGAGACCATAGGGCTTTTGAAGCCTCTGATCTTAGGAATATTCCCTGAATTTTTCAAGGTTAGAAGCCATCTCTATGACAAGTTATGTTTTTTTCATGTTTATGTCACTATTTTTGGTATTTTAATTCCATTAATTAGCATATTGCTTAGAAAATTTTAGGAAAATTTGGGGAAGTTCCTTAGGACCAGAGAACCCTAGGATAATTATGTTTTGAGTTAATTCATTAAGAATAACCATAATTAGCCTAATTACTCAAAACTAAACTTTAATTAATTAGGGTTAACCACACATCAAAAGAACTTAAAAATAATTCTCCACTAATCTTTAGGATTAGAGGGACCTCACATAAAAATTTGAAATCAATTGGAAACGTTTAACCCCACTAAATAGATTAATTAAGTCAAATGAGTAAAATTAAACTTTAAAAATTCATAACTCCAAAAATACATTTTAAAAATTCACCAAATGGGTTTTGGGACCTCTATGATATCAGAGGAATCTAAGAAAATAAAAATTGGAATTTTTCAAAAATCTTCATTTTCACCATATTTTAATATTTTAATAATTAAAAAATAATAAAAATAACAAAAATAATAAAAATAACAAAAATAATAAAAATCACAAAAATATCATATTTTAACTCCTAATCACTTAGGAACAAATTAAATATTTTTTTCAAGTCCCTAGGATAAGATATTGACTTTTAAAGGCTTAAAACAATTTTTGAATTAAAAAATGAATTTTCCAACATTTTCACTAAATTAATTCTAATAAATCAACGAAAAATCAAGAAAATATTAAATTTATTTCTCTAAACTCCTAAAGGTTAGAGGGATTTATGAAAAATATAAAACTTAATTTTCAACCTTTATTTTATTTTATAATTAATTAACACTCTAAAACTCAAAATAATTATAATAAATAAAATATTATTAAAAAAATCACCAAAATTGGTCCAAGTGGTCCTCTAGTCATTGGAAACTTCCCATAATTTTCTTAAGGACAGAAACCTTACCTTGGTCATGTTGTTGAATTTCCATTAAAAATCCCTATTTTTCATCAAAAAAAATATATATAAAATTAAATTTAGAAAAATCATATTTTTTCCTCTAATATTTTAATTTACTTATGAGTGAAGTGACATAAAAATTTCAAGCTCATTTGAGCTCAATTTGATGAGTTATGAAATAATTATGCTTAAAAGGGGCATATTAATAATTAATAATTTTAACCCCTAATTAAAACTTTAGGTTTAATCAAAATGGGGGGGTGTAAAATATTTGATCCTAGTTCTTTCTTAGATGATTGAAACTTAGAAAAAATAAAAGGTTAGAAACTCATTGATCACTTCTAATAAACCAAAAAAAATGAAACCTTAATCAATTAAATAATTTGAATTTTGGAAGAATAATTAAAAGAATTTGGATTATTAAAATGGGGATATAATTTAGAGAGACTATAATAACTTAAACTAAAATCCCTAAATGAATTACTTTAATAATATTTAACTTTTAATTAAATTCAAAGTGATAATTGAAATTAATAATTAAATGATTAAAAAGAAAATAACCTTTAATTAAATTAATATTTAAAATATTAAGTAATTTAACAATTAAATTAAATTAAATTTAAAAATTAATTCAACATCACTTAATAACAAACTTAAATCAAATTTGAAATATTAAATAATATTAAAACAATTCATAATTAAGCATATAAAATAAATTAAGCTAATCAAAACTAACCTAAAATATCATAGTTAACCTAAATCAAACCATCAAAAATATATGAATAATTCAAACACTTCTAAGTAAATTTAAAACATAAAAATTAATCTGAAACATTAAGATAATAAAAAAAATGGTTTAAAGATTTAAACTAAATTTAAAATAATTTGAACACTATTCCAAACTTAAATTTATTAAAATTTTATAACTAAATTAAATCACTTTAAATCACCAATTCTAATTTTAAATCATTAAATTCTTTAACAAATTGATTTGCCCCTAAAGGTTTTCATTATTATAACTCTTAAGTAAAGCATCAAGTGAAATGTCACTTTACTTATAGGATAATCAAACATCCTAATTCACTGAGCAAGAAAAAAACTAAACTTAATTTTTGGATGATTAATTCACCTGTGCAATAAAACTAATTTGGACTCAAAAATAATCCCAAAAATATGGAAAAGAAGTTTAGGACTCGTCCTAAACACTTTCTCAATATGGGTAGTTTTAGAAGAACAACTGAACTTAATTTTTCTTTGATGAAGAAAATCCTCCTTAACAAATTACATGAACCTAGACGTCATAGGAATTGACTAGCAATAGGACTAGGATTTCGGTAGACAACCAAAACCTTACCTTAGCTTTACCTAGGTATTTGTAATAAACATTTAAATGCTCTTAACATGTGTTTTAAGTGTAGCTTGGAAATGACGAGAAGACCCTCCAGGTACGCTTTTATTTTATTGCAAATTACTTACATGAACTGTGCTTTACCTTTCTTGCATGTTAAACAAGATTGTTGCATGAAAACTGAAACCTTTAGGATAACTAAATTAAAACGTCTCGTTGAATGATCGGGAATACCTCGGATGATGTAACCCACGTGTTGCTAACGGGATTTCCCACGGTCTAAATGAAGGTGTGGAACTCGTTCAGTTGAATTTAGCAAATTCATCTGAACTAAGTGAATTCGATGAAAATAACGGTGTCTGGATAATGGAACCGTGGGATCTTAATCAGTTATGTTTAATCAACTTTAAGATTTGTTTTAATTAAAACACTAAAGACATTTGGACTTTAAAATTTCTCTAAACCAAGACACTTTTCTCATCCCCTGATTTTCACCTTCTAAAACTAAACTCTGCAACAATAAGGAGCTTGGAGCATAGTGGGCAGCACGGCCATCGTCTTCAGCAAAACTTGGATCTACATCAGCAAAACCATTCTTAGAATTAAACAATTAAACCATAGGATTTCGAGGTAGTTTGCCTAGTGCAACATAAATCTTTTACGCTTCGTTAGGCATTTGCATAATCATGTTTTGTAAATTAAGTCCTAATCAGTCTTAGGATTCCGAGGTAGTCGTTTGGTACGACATAAGCCCTCACATCTTTGAGGCTATTTGTATGATTGTGTCATACGAATATAAGTCCCAAATTAACTAAAATTGGCAGGATTACAACATTAAACATACTCTTAAATTGAAGCCAAATAATATGATAGTTTGGGAAGTTGCCAAGATTCCTCTTGGATCCTCAGCTTCTCCTACTTCTCTTTCTTTGGACTCCTGAAATAAACTGTTTCAAATTTGATCTAATCCCTTTTGAAATTTCCAAAATCCAATCCTTTGAAAACCTTAAACTTTGAAATTTTTGAGAGCAAAACCACTGCTCATTATCGAGAGTTTTCTTAAACGATTTCCGTCATTTAAGATGTAATTAACTATAGGGGCTTGCCCTTATGGGGAACTTTAAGAACCCAGGTAATATAAACCCTGCTTAATTCATTTATATTAAGCGGGGAACTTGTCGGCTTATAAAATTGATTCGCAGACCAAACGGATGTCACAAATCTTCTAGTTTATTTAATCGAGCCTCGTCATCAAGCACTGTGTCTATTCTTCGGGATAGATACACGGTTTGTGGTGTAGTGCTCGTTTATATAAACTATTCGGGATGTGAGGTCGGTTTAATTTCATATCTTAAAATTTTCAAACTTAAAATTATTTTCAAAATCAAATACTACTTTCTAAATTATATATATTTAAATTAAACTTAAAATTTAAAATTTGCCGACAATTTCTGTTTGGTGACCCATTTTCAAAATACAACACAAACCTAAAAATATGCCGACACCTACTGATGAAACTGGTGATGAAGAGTGGTAGTTTGTCATTTTTTATTTCTGTTTTTCTTTTTATGTGTTGTATTTTTGTGATGTAGTAATTATTTAGTTTCTATGTGATGTGTGAGCCTGTTGATGTACTGTGGTGTTGTAATAAAAAGTTGAAATTGTTAAATGAAATGTGTAGTGCTGTGATAGTTTATTTAGTAGATATGGTGTTTTGTTAGATGTTTAGATATTTAAAGTTGATATCTCTTTACCCTGCAAATGTTTAAAAATTTTATATCACTGTTACTAACAGTTTCATACCTATTAGCTATAAATTTTGACTAATACTAGATAGCTTTTGAAGATTTCAAGATCCCGACACAAAAAGGTTAGTTTCTTTACTCTCTACTGTTTCAAATTATTGAAAAATTTAAGTTTGGGGGAGGGTAAAAAAAATATTAACTCTTATTTGTTCTCAATTATTAAATTTTCAAAAATTATTAGCAAAACTTATGGCAATTGAACCTCACTTTAGATAACTAAAACTTTTTATTTCAGTTAAATATTATGGAAGGATTGGGTGAAAGTTTTTAGTAATAAATGTTAATTTTATAGGGGTAAGATATTTGGTATGAAAGGATTTGATTATAGTTAACTATTTAAAGTAAAGAAAATTATATTTTTGAAATGTTAAGAACCTTATGTGTTAAGAAGAGATTGTGACTTTATGATGAATAATAAATCTCATACCTAATTTTAAACTAAGGAGGTGTTTCATGTTTGAACTTTAGAAAGAGGAGAGTGAAGTTCAAAATCATTAAAGGCTATCCAAATATAGTAATCCTCATAAAAAAAAGAAAAAGGAAAGAAAAGAAAAGAAGGATTGAAAAAAAACCCCCAAAATGAAAAAAAAAAGAAAGAAGAAAATGAAGAGAAAAAAGAAAGAAAATTATTTATGAGGAGAAGCTTGAGGAGATGCCTAATAAAAAATTGGCTTAACTTGAGTCACCCTAAAGGGAGAACTTGATTTCATTTCTGAATTTATAGTTAAAGTATTGGCCTACAGTCTAATGAAGTTTGTTTGAACTCCTTTTTCATATAGTCTTTCAAGGCACTCTTAATTTGACAAATTATGGTTGATCTTGAAATAAATAGAAAACTACAACTCTTAGACTTGATTGCTAAATATTCTTAACCTATAGTGTTGACCTGAGTTACTGAATTTCTTTCTAAAAGTCTTACCAATATATTCCTTTGAATGAAAAATTTTAGTGTCCTAGAGGTGAAAAGTACATTGCTTTGAGTTATATTTATGTAGTAAAAGGATTACTTGAGGACAAGTAATAGTTAAGTTTGGGGGATTTTGATACACCAAAAATATATACTATTTTTGCTATATAATTTTACCCTTTATTGGTGATATTGCACCTTAAAAAAAGTTATTTTTTCATGATTTGTTGCCGGTATGATGATTTTAGGTGATTGGAGCAAAAGAAGCAAAAAGGAACGAATTCGGAGAGAAAAGGAGCAAAATAGAAGAAACTAGCTTCTAGCACCGCCGACGACAGAATGAGCACCGTCAGTGCCATTTTCCCAAGAGCTCCAGAATTTATTGGACGATAGAGCACCGCCGGTGCCCTATGTCGATGCAATTCAAAATTGAAGAGTTTTGGCGACTTTTTGAAGGGATGCTTAAGGAAACTCTTAGGATTTCTTTTTTAACAATTATGTAATTCTTTTTGGATGAAATTTGTGTGTGTGGGTGTGTGAAGAGGTGAAGAAGAGAGGAGAAGAGAGGAAGAGATGAGTGTAGAAGTGAGGATTTGAGAGGGATTCTTCTCTAAGGAGTGAAGGAGAAGGAGTAAAGTGAGAGATTGCTTCTTCCTTTCCATTCTAAAGAGGGAATTGAGTGTTGCAATGAAGAGAGAGAAGGATTCAAAGGAACTTCAAGAGATTTTCTTGGGGAAGAGAAAGAGATAAGTTTTATTTGCTATTGTGGTGTGTATGACTTTTCTTTTATATATAAAATCCATGTTTTATTGTGTCTTCTCTATGAATTCTGAGTAGTATCCTTTGCCTTTCTTCTTGCATAGAGATGTGATGATGTGATGATGTGGATTTGTAGTGCTTTTAAAGTATTGAAGAAATTGTGATGATTTTTCATTTCGAACTTAATTTACTTCTCGATCTGGCCAATTGAATTGTTAAAATCTGTTGTTGTACATTAAATCCAAAAGGATTGAGTATCCTATAACAATAATGAAGAATCCATTCAAAGCCCATGAATGAATTGCACAGTTCATGGGAATTGTGTGCAAATAAATAGGGAAATCTGTTTTGATGGGCTTCAAATTGGAGGTTTCAGGGTGACAGGCTAAGATCCCCAATTTGGTCCTATGATTGGTAACTAAAGTCAAAGGTTAGCCTTCAGATGAAGGGTGAGTGGGAGCTCCATAGTGACAGACGGTATCCTCCCAGCCCAGCCTTAGATTTAATGACTGGATTTAGGCTATGTTAATGTTCTTTTCATGCTTGGAAGAGGGGGGTACTCTTTTGAGGGTAAAGAAACATTTATGCTCCTATTTGGCACAATATAATAAATAATCATTCTATAACATTCACACATCATATACTCATTTCAAGAGGAAAGACACTTTTCATATATAACAAAACCTTTCAAATATAATCTTAGTGTGTGTGTTAGTTAATTCTGTTTAAAGACATTAGAAGTAATTGTGGTTTGCTTAACTGTTACTATTTTCTGCATCTTGTTAGTAGAAGTAAACTTAAACTTTAATTATGATTTGAGTATTAGATTTCAGTATTACACTATTTATTGTAAGGAATGTGCCTTCCCTATGGGATTGATAACCAGGACTCCATTAGAGCCCTGTATTACTTGATATGATACGTATACTTGCGTTGAAGTTTGGACTTTAAAAAAATCATTATAAATATATAAATTTGGGTTCAAAAGTTCTTACATAATATAAAGTCCGCGGTCAGATTATAAACTCTTTTTAGGATTCTGAGGTAGTTGTTTTGTACAACATAAACCCTCCCATCTTTTTGGACCATTTGCACATGATATGCAAACATAAGTCCTGAACATTTAAATAGATTGCAGGATTAAAACATAAACATAATTCCACTTTCAAAGATATAAAGTCCAACCATAGTTTAGGATTGAGATGCCACTGAAGCTTTTTAGTATCTCCGGCATCTCCTACTTTTCATATATTTGGATTCTGAAAATAATTGTTCCGCATTGAGCTTTCCTATTTGATTTTCCTATAAACAATAGTGGAAACCTAAATGTAGATATTCTTGAAGAAGAAACCCATGATATTAATCGAGAGTTCTCTTAGGTGACTTCAATCGCCTAAGATGTAATTAACTATAGAGGCTTGCCCCTATAGGGAATTAAGAACCTAAATTAATCTAAACTCTCCCCGATCTCTGTATTAGATAGGGGAATTTGTCAGCCATAAAATTCGCAGACCAAAATAGACTCATAAGCCTTCAAGTTTAAATGGTTAAGCCTATTAACAAGAGGTACACTCATCTTTCGAGATGATATATCATTTGTGGTATCGTGCTCAGCAATTTAAACTATTAGATATATGAGATATATTCAGCCTCGTTATTTTCTAAAATAAAGAATATTATTTTCTAACTCAAAATTCAAAATTACATTATATATTATACTAAATTTAAAATTTTAAAAATTTTATTTTCAAATAGAAAAAATAGCCGACAGAGGGTCCCAGGGTTAAATCGCAAAATTCGAGAGTTTAAGGCTTTTTTCTGGTCGGGTACGGTCCAGCGCTGGTGACAGCACTGTTCGGTGCAATTTTCATTTCAATAGGCCAAACTCTCAGTCTTTTGGCGCAGTCCGGCGCTGGTGACAGTGCCGTTCAGTGCCAGTTCAAAAACTAGGCTTCTAACTTTCCTTCGCAATTTCAATCTTTTCAAGTCTGCTCCGATGTCTCATTAGTCCATTTAAGCATTGAATAACAGACTAAAGCCATGGAAAATAATTTTTTTTAACACAAATAACATGAAACATCACTTTGATATATAAAATCCAAATTACAAACATATATAAATAACACTAAATGCTACACATCATTAAGCCATAAAATACTAAAATTTTGCGTCGCTGACAACCACAACTCAATAACACTGAAAACTGAACAAGAAAGTAAGTTCAAATATAACATTCAAGCAAAGCAAAGCAAAGCAATCAGTTCAAATACATAAACACAGAAACATAATAATTAAGTCTTCATTCTTCCTCAGAACTATCATCAATTCTTAGATATCCAATTGATTGAACGTGAACGAACAAATTACAAAATGGATGAAACAGGAGTTCTTCAGTAGAATCCTCCTCAATACAACCTTTTCTTTCATCATACGTATTAAACTTCCTTCAAGATACCCAGAATAATCAAAGTGTTCCTTCATTCTCCAATCCAGATGATCAAAGAAGTCAGATAAATTATTGATTGCATTCATCATGTGTTGAATTTCCTTCTTCAATTTCTTAATTTTCTTCAAGATGATCTGTGAATTTTTAGAAAAGTAAGGAGGAATAGGTGTCGAACTCTGAGATGGTTGATCTTCAATGATACTCATGTCATTCATATCACCAACTGCCTGGTTACTATATTCATTCGTTGGGTCTATATGCTTTCACGGTAGAAGTACTCTTTCCCAATTCTCATACGGCACTTGTGATTGACTACAGAGGAGAAATATGGTGGAATGATGTCCAAGCCCATACTTTGATCCATGAATGATCAATCTCAGAACAGATTTGACAATTATAGAACCAACATCAATAGGCATCACCATTTGAATACAATAGTTCAAAATAACACATTCCTTGGTTACTTTACTGATTTTCATAGTTAGGAGCAATTTTGCACATATAAAATAATGTAAGTTCTTCGACATAGTATTTAGCAGTGTGGTCGAAAAACTTTCATATCTATTATCTTTTATCTCTTAATCATCACTGTCAAATATCTGTATATATCATTCATGTTATCCTTCATTGGGGCAAAGTTTGAATAGTGCCAGATCGGCGCATTCTCAATCATGTATAAATCTTTAATCTTTGTAGGAGTAAATGTGACAAACCTACCTCACACATAGACTGATCCTTGGTTGATTCCATGAAGATTTGCATAAAACTATTTCACAACTGGGACAACGACGGCGATAGTAGTATAACATAACACTACCCAACGTCTCTGATCAATATGTTCTTCAATTTGAGTAGTAGGAGAATTCATACCTCGATTCACGAAGCCTCACTCTTTAATCAACCTCTTCCTTGAAATATTATTGTTGAATAGACGTTGCGCTTCGAAACTGACAAACTTTCTAAGGTTGAAATCTTGAAATCTTGAAGCTTCGATCGAGTTGGAATCCATTTGGATGAGATTTGGGATCTTCCTTTTCGTTCCTCTGGTAATTTTTGCGTCTAGGGTCGTTTTTTAGGAGTTCAAGTGGAATAATTGCAGTCTAGAACAACCAAACACGTTTTTAAAGATGAAAAACTATTTTTTGAACAACAACGCGGTCCGACGCTGATAACAGCGATGTCTGGTGCTAGTTCAATTTTTGTCAAATTTCATTTTGTCCAAATTCTTTCCAAACTTTAATTCAATTCATTTCTTTAATGTTTTTTAATGATATTTAAGAAAGGGTAGGACTTATATAAGTAACAAAAAAACACAAATAACACATCAAACAAGAAAACACTCAATAACTGTGGATTGCCTCCCACAAAGTGCTTGGTTTAATGTCGTTAGCTCGACATAACTTCAAGTTATTCAGAATGATCCAACATTAAAACTGCTTTAAAATTAGGTCTATTGCCTTCAAAATATTGTTTTAATCTTTGTCGATTAACTTTAAATATTCTTCCAGAGTTAGGTTCTTTGATAATCACAACACCAAATTGATAGATTTTTACGACAGTGAAAGTTCCTATCCATCTAGATTTCAGTTTCCTAATAAATAATTCAATTTTGTACTGTATAGTAAAACTTTTTGTCCTGATTCAAATTTCTTTTTAACAATCTTCCGATCATGCCATATTTTCATTCTCTCCTTGTATATTTTATCATTATCATATGATTCATTTTTTATTTCTTCCAATTCATTCAATTGCAACAATCTTTTCTCATCAGGATCTTTCAAATTAAAGTTCAATTTCTTTATCGCCCGATATGCTTTATATTCTAATTCAACTGGCAAGTGACAAGTGTTTCCATAGATTAATCTGTAAGGGCACATTCTTATAAGAGTTTTATAAGCAGTTTTATATGCACATAAAGCGGTGTCTAATCTAGCAGACCAATCTAAATTCTCAGGATTTATGACTTTTTCCAAGATTCGTTTAATTTCACGATTAGATGCCTCTGCTAAGTCATTAGTTTGGGGATGATAAGCTATAGAGATTATATGCATAATATTATATTTTTCTACCAATCTCTGAATCAAATTATTCTTAAAATGGGATCCTCCATCAGTGATGATTATTCTAGGCATTCTTTATCTTGTGAAAATATTTTTCGTTAAAAACCTCGAAACACTTCTAGCATCACACTTAGGTAAAGCTATTACCTCAATCCATTTTGATACATAATCAATAGCAATAAATATATATAAATTTCCAAATGAAGGTATAAATGGTCTAAAAAATCTAATCCCAAGCATCAAAATTTTCAACTTCCAAAGTAAAATTAAGAGGCATTTCATTTCTTTAAGATATATTGCCTATTCTCTGACATCGATCACAGGTTTTGATAAATCTATAAAAATCTCTAAAATTAGTAGGTTAATAAAATCCAGATTGTAAAATCTTATGTGTAGTTTTATCAATTTTGAAATGTCCTCCAAATTCAGAATCATGACATTCTCGAATAAATTTTTTAGTTTTTTCATAAGGCACACATCTCCTAGTAATAAGATTTTACATTGCTTATACAGATAAGGATTTTCCAAAAAATAAAATTTAGCATCATGTCTAAATTTCTTTTGTGTTGCATTGTTAATTCAGGTGGTAAAATATTACTAATGATGCAGTTTACAATATCAGCATACCACAGTATATTTCCTTCTATAATATTATATAGCTGCTCATCGAGGAAGTTTCTATTATCACAACTTCTTTAAACTTTTAATGGCACACTAATTTAATTTATCATTTCACAAAAATATCAAAACAAGGAGAAAGATAGAACAATTACTCAGAATTCATGGAGAGGATGCAATAAAACTTGGATTTCATATATAAAAGTAAAATTCTACAAACTAAAGTTAATAAACACAACTTATCGTAAATTCCTCCCCAAGCAAACTCCTTGAAGTTCCTTTGAATCTCTTCCTTTCTTTACAGTACGCGGAATTCTCCTTCGAAACGGCAATGCAGAAGAGATCTCTCACTTCCCTTCCACTCTTACAATCCTTCGAAAAATTCCTCACAATATCACTATTGAACTCACTATTTAACACTCACTAATAACAATGGACACTAGTGGCTCTCTATTAGACACTAAGTAACTATTAGAAGAATCTAATAGAACTTTTTACAGACTCCTAGTGACTTTAAGAGGACTCCAAAAGGACTTTTTTTCAGCCTAAAATGGTTCTTTTTAAAGTTGTTGAAGAGTCTTCAAGGTTTTTTCAAGAATCCCTTCGAAAATCATCCACATTTAACATATTTTGTGAAAGAACCATCGATCCCGCAGTCGGCAGCCTGGATCTCCGCCGTCGGTGGCCTTCTAGAAACTTAGTCTTAAACTGATCCCGCTGTCTACAGCCTCAACCTCCGCCGTCGACGGCCTCCCTTGTAATATATTTTGAACTCTCGGGAAAATCACGTCATCGGCGCCATCAACCTCGCCATCGGCGCCTTAGGTCAAATTTGCATAATTTAGTCCTTTTTGCTCCAAATTTGCTCCTTCTTGTATATTTTCGCTATATTGTTCTTAAATCTTCATACCTGCAGAAATACACCAAAAATACCCTTCTTTAAAGTGCAATGTCATCAAATTCACTATAAAATAGGCATAAAAATCTTAACGTTTTTTCCTTAGGTCAAAATCCCCCAAACTTAACTATTACTTGTCCTTAAGTAATCTTTAGTACTACATAAAAGTTATGATTCATTGTGGTAAAGTTTTAATTCATAAATACTATAATTTTGATTTAAATAAATATTATAGCAAGAATTCTTAGAAAGATTTTCATGTAATTAGATTAATTCTGTAGATATAAGGCTATCTAGTCATCAAGTCTAACAGTTCTAGTTTTCTATTCATTTCAAGAATGAATATATGTTGTAATATCAATTTACTTAGAATATTTAGAAGATACAAACTTCATGAGAATTTTATTATGTAAAGAAACTAGTCATAAATATAAGTTTAGAAATGCTTTTAGTTTTCCCTTTAGGTTAATCCAAATGAAGCCAATTTTTGGTAAGGCATCTCCTCAAGCTTCTCCTCACTTTTTTTTTCAAGTGAGGATTACTATATCTGGATAGCCTGTTAATAATTTTGAACTTCACTATTCTTTTCCTAAATTTGAAACTTTAAAACATCTTTACCTTATATATACTTCATAGTTTTTACATCATTAAATCCTAATCTTTTCTTACTCAACTAAATTCCTAAGATTCTTAATATTTCAAAATATAGTTTTCTTTGCTTTAAATAGTTAACTATATTATTATCCTCTTATACTAAATATCTTAACATACAAAACTAATTTTCATTTCCAAAAATATGTCCTTGAATTTTCTATAATATTTAGATAAAATCTAAACATAGTTATCTGAATTAAATTTTATCACAAAAATCATATTATAATTTTTGAAAATATATTATTTGAGAACATATAATAGTTAATATTTTTCTCTCTTCCCCCATACTTAAAGTTTTCTATAGTAGAAATAATACAGGGTGGAAAGAAAAATTCTAAACACAAAATTCATACCTTTGCACTTTAGGCATTTTTGTCTTTTTTGAAACTTGCATGTTCTTTTTCAAAACTTTCTAACTTCAACTGACCTGTAATAATTAAAAACCTTTCTACACATATAACAATTTAAAATATTTGTTGGGGTAATGAAATTTTAAAATAAGTATTTAAAACTAAACATTAAACAAAAACAACTAACTAAACTACATAGGACATATGCATTTCACAACACAAAACAAACATTTTACTATTTTAGACTATTCAGTTCACAATTACAATTACTATCACAAATCATAACAAATATCCATAAATGAAAATGCAAACTGCAAAACTAAACACATATCCCAGAAACAAGCATAGTCCACAGAATACAATAAAAATCAAAGTACAACAACAAAACTAAAACAAAAAAATACATCACATCACATCACTATCAAAAATCTTAATCAATATCCATGCAATGTCTTCATCACCCTAGTCAGCAGGAGGATTGGGCTGATACTAAGTATACCGGGGGCATTCTGGAAAATAACATCAGGCTCTCCTCTGTAGTACCTAGCATGAGCATCATAATATTCCATCTCAAAATCAGAGTGCCTCTGAAGATAATCACTGAAGATAATCACTATCGTGATCATGTCTTCTCTCTAATCCTTCAATCCTGTGATCAATTCATTCTAATTTTTCATCCAACTGCTAAAAAATTTTCCTTTGCAGGGTCATGGCATTCATCAAATCATATATGGTAGGGGGACTAGAGGTAGGTGGGTCATAGCTAGTAGAAGGAATGTCTCTACTAGTAGAAGGTGCCTTGCTTCTACTCCCTGATCTCCATTCCTCATGAGATTCATAAGTTTTTATATTCACTTTACTAATGGTTTTCATCGGATATACCCATTCCTCATCATCTCTTGCTTCAACTTCAGATAATTGACAAAGTGCATAAATTAGGCTGGGATGCTCTAAATATCCACTTGTCTCACTCTTCGTAGTGTCCATAATATTCTTATAAATGATTCTCCCCACATTAATGCTTCTGTTGTTCTGAATGCAAAAATTCAGAAAAGCTCTGTCTCTCGATACTTCACTACGATGGTAGGTGGGTAGCAGAGTCGAACAAATGAAATAATGCTAAGCCTTAGCAGTGGCATTCTTCATGGACAGTGGAAAGTTAATCCGTTCACGATTTTTAATTTTCCAAATGCCTTTCCCATCAGTGAGAAAGTCAACAACATCATTCAATGGACCTTCCATTGTTCCAAATGTTTCATACTCGCTAGAAATATAGTCGTGAAGCTCATAAAAAGTGTTAATACGATTAGCATTAAAGTCGACAGAAAATCCCCTTACTTGGACAGGCTCGTCCTCAAGTTGAGTTAGATTTGAGTAGAACTCTCAAACAACTTCAATAGCAGCTTTGTTTGTTGTGTAGCAAAAGTTCTCCCATCCTCTCTCTTTGATAACTCGTTCCACCTCTCCTCCAGGATTTTTGAAAACTCGATCTTGAATGCACTTCTTACTTTGAAAGATTGAGGTATACCTCGATTATGCTTTAGCGTTTATGAATCAAGTTTCTTCATATTTGAGTCTTCTCTTTTGTCGTGGAGCCATTGTTTGATCTATCAAATCACAAAAAATCCAAACTAATATCCAAAATAATAATACAATGGCTTCTATAGGTGGTTTAAATCAAGTTAATTTAAGTTCTATGAATTCCTTCCAAGTCTTTTCTCCACATTTTCAAATCTCCCAAAATTTCTTAATGTTGAAGAAATTCATGGTGCAAATAAAACTTTTTTACATAGGAGTGAAGCTCTTACCAAGGGAAGATGAAATCCGGTGTTAGAATTTGTTGAAATCACTCCAAATCCAAGATCTATCAAGCCCTTCGTCAAAATTTACAGTAAATCGGGGAAGAAGAAGATGAATAGTGGCATTTGATCGGTCAAAATCATGGTTAAAAGGTAATTTTTGCAATCTCTCCATCAACGGGGTCGTTTGTGCTGTTGGCAGGATCTATTGAATTAAATTCCATTACCCTTGGGAAAATCACGTCGTCGGCGGCCTCAAGAGCGCCATAGGCGGCCTCAAGCGCCATCGGCGAGATTTTAAAAAATTAATCATTTTGCGATTTCGATCAATTTTTAAGCCTCGTCTTCATCCATTCGATCATTTTAATCATATATTTTAAGTGATTAAGTGATTTATTAACACAAATAAACATACACACAACAAAACTTCACAATTATATTTTAAAATCCAAGTGTTTACAACACACATTACATACCACACATAAATAGGTATTTTCTCAACCTAAATATATTTAATCAGCGTCGCAATCCAAACCACAACACTCAAAATGCTAAAAACAAGCATTTCAGTCATTATCTCATCTATACTGAGATTAAAATGCAAACTACGAAAGGAAACACACAAAGAAAGTTCAAATCAAACTTAACATAATGAAACAAATAAGCAATTTAATTCTACTACACTTCAGAAATTGTACTAGTTTCTCCTCTGATATCACCCATTGCTTGAATATGGACAAATAGGTTATAAAAAGGTTGGAATGGGAATTCTTCAGTTGAATCTTCATTAATCCATCCCATCTTCTTCATTAAATCTTTCAGACTCGCTTCAAATTTCCCAGTATGATCAAAATGTTCTTTCATCCTCCAATCAAGGTGATCAAAGAAATCAGACATATTGTTAACTGTACTTATTAAATTTTGTACCTATTTCTCCAGATTCTAAATACGGTGTAAGATCATCGGTGTCTTGTCCGCTATTAGAGGTTGAATAGGAACAGAATTCTGCGATGCTTGATCCATGATCATGATCGTGTCATTCTCTTCATCATTGGCTGGGAACATACATGTTAGGTCTAATGGTTCCAGGGTAGCAGTATTTTCTCCCAAATATCGTACAAAACTTGAAACAAACTGCATATTGAGAAAATTGTGGAAGGATGTCCAAGCCCTTGAGATGATCCTTGAACGATCAGGCCAAACCCAGACTTCATAATTATTGATCCAATATCAATGGGCCACCCCATTTGAATCCAGTAGTTCAAATATGCACTTTCTTTCGTTACTTTGTTGATTTTCATTGTCGGCAATAACTTTGTAGATATGAAAAAGTGCCAATTCTTCGAAACGGGATTTAAAAGCGTTGTAGAAAAATTAACGTACCCGTTTTCTCTAACTTCCCAGTCATTAGTTTCGTATGTCAAATATTGGTATATTTCATTCATATTATCTCTCGTCGACACGAAATTTGAATAATGGCAGACAGGAACATTTTCAAGCAATATAACTCATTAATCCTTCCAGAATTGAATGTTATCCACCTACCTCGCACATAGACACTTCCTTGGTTGATTTCATGTAAATTGGCGTAGAATTCCTTAACCATTGGAATGACTACTGCAGCAATAGTATAGTAAAACACTTCCCATCTTCGCCGCACAATCATTTCTTCAATTGGTGATGAAGAATTGCTTAATCTTCAATTGACGAATCCTCTTTCCTTGATTAGCCTTCTTTTGGATATCACCTTGTTGAAAAGTTGATGTGCCTCGGTGCTGACGAACTTTCTCCGGTTGTAAACTTGAAATCTAGGGTAATCTACTGAATTTGAGGCTATTAGAGATGAATTAAAAGTGGTTTCCATTTGTTTTTGGGATTTGGAGTGTTTAGGAACCGCCCATGGGAGTTTGTAAGGGAAGAATTCTCTAAAATTTTCGAAAAATTCCACATTTCGAATTTGAAAAACTGCCTACTTGTCGATCCCGCTGTCGACGACCTCAAAGGCTTCGTCGGCAAGCCTAGTGCAATTAATTCCAAGGCTCTCGGGAAAAACCTACCATCAGTGGCGTTGAGCGCGCCGTCGGTGCCCTAGGCAAAAATTTGCACTTTTACGTCGTGGTCAATTATGTTCCAAATTTTCTCTATGGATCCAAATTTCGATAATCAAAGGTAAAATTCAAGTAGTAGAATTCAATATTACTACAAAATAATGACAAACTCAAACAAACACACAACAGATAAAGATAAATATGGGTTGCCTCCCATAAAGCGCTTGGTTTAACGTCGTCAGTCGGACCTATTCAGGTTGACTGAGCATTTAAACCTCTTTAAAATTTGTTCTTTTACCCTCAAAATATAGTTTTAATCTATGCACATTTACTTTAAATCTATTCCCAGTCTTCTGATCTTCAATATCAACAGCTCCATAAGTGTAAACCTGAGTCACAGTAAAGGGTCCTAACCAACGAGACTTCAATTTCCCAGGAAATAATTTCAACCTTGTATTATAAAGCAAAACTTCCTGCCCTGGTTCAAAGTTCTTCTCGTTAATCTTCCGATCATGCATTAACTTCAGTTTTTCCTTATAAATTTTATAGTTATCGTATGATTCATTTCTTAGTTCTTCTAATTCATTCAATTGCAACAATCTCTTCTCACCAGCATTTTGTTAAATTATAGTTAAATTTTTTAATTTCCCAATATGCTTTATGCTCCAATTCTACTGTTAAGTGACAATTTTTTCCATATATAAGTCTATAAGGAGTCGTACCAATAGAAGGTTTATAAGCAGTCTTGTATGCCCATACTGCAGTATCCAGTCTTGTAGACCAATCTACTCTACTAGGATTTACAATCTTTTCTAAACTTTGTTTAATCTCACAATTAAAAACTTCAGCTAAACCACTGGTTTGAGGATGATAGGCAGTAGAGAATCTATGAATAATATTAAATTTTTCTGCCATTCTTTGAATGTATTTATTCCTAAAATGGGATCATCCGTCAGTGATAATCACTCTCGGCATTCTGTATCTTGTGAAAATGTTTTTCATTAAGAATTTTGAAACACTTTTAGCATCACAATGAGATAAAACTTGTGCTTCAATCCACTTCGATACATAATCAATTGTAATTAAAATATATAAGTTCCCAAATGAAAGAATAAATGGTCCCATGAAATCTAATCCCCAAACATCAAAAATTTCCACTTCTAACATGAAATTCAGAGAAATTTCTTTTCTTCTAGATATATTACCTACTCGCTGGCATCCATTTTGATATATTTGTAAACATCTCTAAAAAGAGTAGGCCAATAAAATCCAGCTTGCAAAATTTTATGCACAGTTTTGTTGATGCCAAAATGACCTCCAAATTCATAATTGTGGCATTTTGGAATAATCTGTTCAATTTCTTCATAAGGCACACATTTCCTAATAATAAGATCGTTACATTGCTCATATAAATATGGTTCATCCCAAAAATATGCTTTTGCATCATGAATGAGTTTTTTCTGTTGCTGCAGAGTTAGCATAGGTCGCAAAATATCGCTTACTATATAGTTAACAATATCAGCATACTAAGGTATTTTCCACTCATTTATATTATAAAGTTTTTCATCAGGGAAATTGTCTGTAATTTCATTGTCGGTATCAGATGATTCATGATATTCCAGTCTCGAGAAATGATCAGCAATTTGATTTTCAGTTCCTTTTCTATCAATCACCACAAAATTGAATTATTGCATTAAAAGTACCCATCTAATTAATCTAGGTTTAGTAACCTTATTTTGCATCAGGTATTTAATAGCTGAGTGATCAATATTCACAACACATTTAGTTCCAGTTAAATATGATCTAAATTTATCACAAGTATATACAATAGCTAGTAACTCTTTTTCAGTAACTGTGTAGTTAATTTGAACATCGTTAAGAGTTCTACTAGCATAGTATATAACCTTAAAAGTTTTATCATATCTTTGACCAAAAACAGATCCAATAGCATAAACCCTAGCATCACACATTAATTCGAACAGTTTCTCCCAATCAGGTAAAACTATTATAGGTGCTGTGATTAGTTTTTCCTTTAATAACTCAAAGGCATTTAAGTAGTCTTCGGTAAATTTAAATTTCTTATCTTTTTCTAAAAGTTGGCATAGAGGTTTGGTAATTTTTAAAAAATCTTTAATATAGCGCATGTAGAAACCAGCATGTCTAAGAAAACTTCTTACCCCTCTCACTGTAGTAGGAGGTGGTAATTTAGCTATTACTTGAATTTTTGCAAGGTCTACTTCCATGCCATTTTCTGAAATTTTATGCCCTAATACAATTCCTCCTGCAACCATAAATTGACATTTCTCTCAATTTAGAACTAAGTTAGTTCTTTCACATAGCTCCAAAACTTTTTCAAAATGATTTAAGCATTGTTGACGTCATTTTTGATGAGGTCTTCTCTTCCCTCTTTAGTGTCTAGGATCTAGCCTTAGGCTTTTCCTTTGACTATCTTAGAGGACTAGGATTGGGACCCATCCCTTAGAAATTTAAAACACCTCTTAACTCCCTGCAAACCCCACAAGCTTGATTTTAGACCCCTAATCACCTAGAGGGTTGAGATCAAAAGTGAAGGTTTAAAGGATGAGTTCCCTATAGGACTCTTTGGCCTTAGGACCACCCTGGGTGGCTTGGTCTGGTGAGGGTTGACTTACACACTCACTACACTCATACTCTACACTCTCAAACACACAATCCAAATCCTAAAACCACACCCATACCCAACTTGACTCCTTGACTCATGAAGGTAATTCATATGGATGGACCTTAACCCCTAAGCCCCTGGTTAAGAGGGTTAGGAACAACATAGTGAATGCCTCAAATGAGTCCTCTCATGGCTCATATAGGCTTAATATGACTTCATGGCTCAATCAAAGTGATTCCATTTCACTCATGTTTGATCAATCTTCATTCTTCCAAAATTTCAATTTTTGGCCCCGGGGACCCTACACCTATCAAGCCTACCAAAAGCCCTTAAAATTGCCCAAATCCTCCAAAATTTCCAAATCACCCAAAATTCCCCAAAATTAACCTTGAAAATTTCCTCACCAATCAAATTGATCATTTATAGCCAAAAATACCAAAAAATACCCCCAATACCCTCCAAATTACCAAAATGCCCCTCTTGACCCAAAAATCCAAAAATTCAGAAAATTCCCAGAAAATTACAAAAAATCTCAAATATTCCCAGTTTCATTTTGTCCAACTACACCATGGGCCAATTTTGTCAATTTACCCCACTTTTACCAAAACCCTCAATTTAGCCCATTCTTAACCCAAGTGAACCCAATGTCAAACCAAATCTACCCAATTGACCCCAATTTTGGTCCAATTCAATTCTAAACATCAATTTAATATCCAAAATATCCATCTAGACCAAAACCAAGTCCAATTTGATTAACATTTGAATCCAATTTCACTTTTGACCTTAAAGCCCAATTTGGACCCATGACCCAAACTTAGCCCAAACCAAACCAA
This sequence comes from Papilionanthe hookeriana x Papilionanthe teres, assembly GCA_022702705.1. Classification (NCBI taxonomy): domain Eukaryota; kingdom Viridiplantae; phylum Streptophyta; class Magnoliopsida; order Asparagales; family Orchidaceae; genus Papilionanthe; species Papilionanthe hookeriana x Papilionanthe teres. The sequence continues at coordinate 38,032,084 of CM040424.1, read as the reverse complement.
TTCAACTCCAATTGACCCCAAACCTTTTCTTAACCTTCCCTAACATCCCCACAAACAAAACACTAACATGATTTGCCCAAAATTTGGACCCAAACCCCACTCAAATTCAACCCAAAACTAAAAAGCCCAATTTTGACCTAAACCCAAACCTAACCCAAATAAGCCCAAGTCCCAAAACCAAAACCCAAACAAAGTTAAAACCTCTTTGAAACACTCCCATAAACATTTCACAACATTAATTTTACATCAATTTCAACCCTAGCCCAACATTGGCCCAAATTAGCCCAATTTGACCTACATTGGCCCATTTACCAAATGAACCCAAATTCAACCCAATTCAATTCCAAACCACCTCAAATTTGCTTCAAATCATTCAAGACACATCCTTAAACTAAAATCAACATTTACTTGGCATGGCCCTTTGCAAAACTTTTCATCTAAAAGCCCATTGCTAAACATAAAGGCCCACTCCCTTAAACCTTCCTAAAAGCCCATTTCCACCAAATTCAAAAGCCCAAATCAATCTAAAGCCCACATGACACTTTCCCTCATCACACATTCAATTTAAAATCATTCCTAAAGTCTTAATTTATCAATTAAACAATTCCAAATCAAGCCTCATAACAATTCCCATCAAAATGCCAAAATTCACAAAATCCCTTTTTTATGAAATTGACTAACTCTTTTCCCAAGCCACATGGAGCCATGAAGCCACATGCAAGCCATTGGCAAGCCATGAGGATCTCTAAGTTGTCAACCCTCCTTAAATGGCAAAAGGAGGAGGTCTTTTAAGCACCTCCTAAAAGTCATTAACCTTAAACGTGTTTCACCTTAACCCAAATTTAATCCAAGCTTTTGACACATGGCAAAGCTCAATTGCTTACACAAAACCCCAGCCCTGACCCACCTGAACTTGAGGGTGACCCTTGCCTGCCGGCCAGCCGCCTGGATCGCCGGAAAACACCATGGTCGAGACCTTGGGAGGAGCCAAATTTTGGAATTCCACCTTGCTGAATTGCCTCACTCCAAATGGCCATTGCAGCTGTTCTTCTCCTCACCAGAGCAGCTGCTCCCAACCCTTAAACCCCCATGGGAGGCCCTCCAGCCTCTCCTATTTAAACACTCCCTCCTCTCGGCCAAAAGGAGGTGTTGAACAAAACCTTACTGAAACCCTGCCAAAATCATCCCAGACCACTCTCTACACATAGAGAACTTGATCCCCACTGAAACCCCCCTGCCATTTCCTCTCTGTGAGCTCAATTTCAGAGTTGAAATCTAAGCCCAAAACCAGGACACTTCACCACAGTGAGTCAATCTTCAAATTGATTGACTCTACACCTTCACCAGACCAAGAGGAGAAGTTTCCCAGCAAAAGCCCCCTCACCAGGCCAGCCATTGCTTCCAGCCTCCAAGCTTTGTGATCGGCTGTGGTCACTTTTGTACCTAGGCAATTCACCAGGCCAAGGGACTTCATCTGGAGCTTGCTTGGACCCAATCGAACGTGACACAACTCTCAGATCGAAGCTTCACTTCTCTGAGCAAAGGTATGGATTCACTCTTCCTCTCGAGCTTCCAGAGATTCTCTATTTAGTTTGAGTCAATTTCAATGCATGTTTACCGTATGGATGTGTTCGTCTCTTCAAGAAGAATCCATAGAGCACAAGAACACAAAAATCCGTTGAGAATCGAGTGAGAAATTAGGGTTAGAAGGTCGACGGTCACGGGTTCACACCAGTCGTAGACGATGACTGGGAGCCGTTGGATCACGCGTGTATCGGATGGACGGCTCGGATCGCGTCGGACCAGAAGATGTTACATGAAAGGCGGGTCCCGGGACGGCTGACTCAGATGGCGGCGCCCAATCACAGCGCGACACGCACCCCTTCGGAGCTGCCGAGGTTGACGCGGCGCCGCGTGGATAAGTAGGAAAATAGGCTATTTTTCTATTTATTTAAAATCTAGAACTTCAAAAATTCATAACTTTGTGTAGAAAAATCCTAAAAATAAAATAAAAATACCCTCTTGCTCAGTGAACAGAGGATAATAATGTGGAAAAGAAATCAAGTAATTTAATTAAGTATTTTATTTTTAAAGATTTATTTACTCTCTGCATTGTTTTAATTCTCTATTTGGATAGGCAATTCATCATGGCATGAGACCATATGGTTTTTGAAGCCTCTGAACTTGGGAACATTCCCTGAATTTTCCAAGGTCAGAGACCATCCATATGAGAAGTTATTGATTTTTCAATTACATGTTACTGTTTTGAGTATTTTAATCCCAATAATTAGCATGTTGAGAAATAAATTCTAGGAAAATTTGGTGATATTTCTTATGACTAGAGGAACCTAGGAAAAATAAGTATTGAGTTAATTCACTTGGAACAACCCTAATTGGCCTAAATACCTAAAATTGAACTTTAATTAATTAGGGTTAATCACACATCAAATTAACTTAAAAACAATTCTCCACTGTCCTGTAGGGATAGGAGAACACCACATAAAAATTTTAAACCAATTGGACTTGATTAACCCCACCAAATGGGTTGATTAAGCCTCTTAAGCAAAAATGGGTAAAATTAAACTTTAAAAATTCATAACTCACAAAATACTTTTCAAAAATTCACAAAAATGGTTTTGGAGCTTCTCTGATATCCGAGGAACTTAGAAAAATTAAAATTATAATTTTCTAAAAAAAGTTGATTTTTATCATTATTTTAATATTTTTAATAATTAAAAAATAATAAAAATCATAAAAATATTAAAAATCACCAAAATGTCACATTTTGAATTCTAATCATTTAGGAACAAACCAAATATTTTTCTTAAGTCCCTGGGGTAAGATATTGAATTTTAAAGGCTTAATGTAATTTTTAATACTAAAAAAATGTATTTTCCAACCTTTTCACTAATAATTCTAATAAATCAAAGAAAAATCAGAAAAATATAAAATTTGTTTCTATGAACTCCTTGAGGGCAGAGAGTTTTACGAAAAATATAAAATCCATTTTTCAACTTTAATTTTATTTTAAAATTAGTTAATACTCGAAAACTCAAAATAATTCTAATAAATAAAATATAATTCAAAAAATTACCAAAATTGGTTCAAAGGGTCCTATTAGGAATATTCCATAATTTTCTTAAGGATAGAAACATTTCCTTGGTCATGTTATTGAATTTTCCTTGAAAATCCCTATTTTCCATTAAAAATAATTACATAAATAAATTAAATACAGAAAAATCACATTTTCTCCTCTAATGTCTTAATTGACATGTGAGTGAGGTCACATAAAATTTTCAAGTTCATTTGAGCTTAATTTAGTGAGTTATAGAATTATTAAGCTTGAAGGGCAAAATGGTAATTAAAATTTTCAACATTTAATTAAAATTTTAGGATTAATCAAAAAGGGGAGGGTAAAATATTTGATTTTAAACTGATTTTGATGATTGAAACTTAAATGATTAAGGGTTGAAACTTATTAACCATTTTAAATATAATTAAAATAAAACTTTAATTAATTAATTAATTGAAATTTTGGAAGAATAATGGAAATTAAAATTATTAAAGTAGGGATATTATTAAGAGGATATTTATTCTTGAATTTAAAAATCCCTAAATAAATCACTTCAATAATACTTAAGTCTTAATTAAAAAATTAAAAGAATAATCTCAACTAAATTAAAATTAAAATTAAATTAAAATTAAATTTAAATTGAAATTAAATTAAATTAAAATTAAATTAAAATTAAATTAAATTAAAATCAAATCAAATTAAATTAAAATTAAATTAAATTGAATTAAAATTAAATTGAATTAAATTAAATTAAAATCATTTAATAACAAACCTAAATGAAATCATTAAGAATTAAATCTAAATAACTTGAACACTATTCCAAACTTAAACTAATTTCCTATAATTAAATCAAAATTAAAATTAAATCATTAAGTTTAAATCATTAAACTACTCAATAAGGTGGCTTGCCCTTTTAAAGCTCTTGTTATTATAACTCCTAAATGAAGTATCAAGTGGAATGTTACTCACTTATAGGATATTCAAATGTCCTAGTTCACTGAGCAAAAGAACAAAACTTAAACTTCCGGATGATTAATTCACTTGTATAATTAAATTCTCTTGGACTTAAAACAATCCTAGAGGTATTGAAAAGATGTTTAGGACTCGTCTTAAGCACTTCATCAATATGATAGGATGTTTATAAGAACAATTGAATTTAATTGTTCTTTGATGAAGAAAATCGTCCTTAAACTAAAACACAAGAACCTATACATCATAGGAGATGACTAGCTATAGGATTAGGACTTTGGTAGACAACCAAAACCTTTACCTTAGCTTTACCTAGGTACTTGTTGAAATATTTAAATGCCTTAACATGTGTTTTAAGTGCAGCTCGGGATGACGGGAAGACCCTCCAGGTACGCTTTTATTTTATTGCAATTTACTTACATGCACTGTACTTTACTTTTCTTGCATGATAAACAACTGTTGCATGAAAACCAAAACCTTTAGGAAAGTCCCTAAACTAAAACCAAAATTAAATTAAAAGTCATTACAAGATAAAAATTACTGCCACAACATTTCAAAATATAAAACAACTCAAAATTTAATCACAAACAGAACAACAAAACTGCAATTGCAACTAAATTAAAGCGTCTCGTTGAATGATCGGGAATACCTCCGATGATGTAGCCCACGTGTTGCTAACGGGATTTCCCATGGTCTAAATGAAAGTGTGGAACTCATTCAGTTGAGTTTAGCAAATTCATCTGGACTAAGTGAATTCGATGAAAGTAACGGTGCCGGGATGACGGAACCGTGGGATCTTAATCGGTTCTCGTTTAAACAACTTTAAGATTTGTTTTAATTAAAATATTAAAAACACTTGGATTTTAAGATTTTCTCTAAACCAAAAACACTTCTCTCATCTCCCGATTTATGACTTCTAAAACCAAACCTCTGCAACAACAAGGAGCTCGGAGCATGGTGGGCAGCACAGCCATCGTCATCAGCAAAACTCGGATCTACATCAATAAAACCATTCCTAGAATTTAAACAACAAAGCCATAGGATTTTGAGGTAGTTTGCTTAGTGAAACATAAATCCTCAACTCTTCGTTAGGCATTTGCATGATCATGTCATGTAAATTAAGCCCTAACCGGTCTTAGGACTCCGAGGTAGTCGTTTGGTACGACATAAACCCTCACATCTTCGAGGCTGTTTGTATGATCATATTATACAAATATAAGTCCTAATTAACTAAAATTGCCAAGATTGAAATATCAGATAATATTAGGATTTTCTCAAATCTATGCCAAACAATAGGATAGTTTCGGAAGTTGCCAAGATTCTTCTTGGATCCTCAGCTTCTCCTACTTTTCTTCCTTTGGATTCTCAAAAATAAATTGTTCCAAATTTTGAGTCATTCCCTTTTGAAATTTCAAAAATCCAATCCTTTGAAAACCTTAAACTTTGAAATTCTTGAGATCAAAGCCACTGATCATTATCGAGAGTTTTCTTAAATGATTCCCGTCATTTGAGATGTAATTAACTATAGGGGCTTGCCTCTATAGGGAACTTTAAGAACCCAAGTAATATAAACCCTGTTTAATTCATTTATATTAAGCAGGGGAACTTGTCGGCTTATAAAATTGGTTCGCAGACCAAACGGATGTCACAAATCTTCTAGTTTATTTAATCGAGCTCCATCATCGAGCAGTTTGTCTATTCTTCGGGATAGATACACGGTTAGTGATGCGGTGCTCGTTTATATAAACTATTTGGGATGTAAGATCGGTTTGATTTCATATCTTAAAATTTTCAAACTTAAAATTACTTTCAAAATCAAATGCTACTTTCTAAATTATATATATATTTTTAAATTAAATTTAAAATCAAAAATTCGCCGACAATTTCTATAGGCGACCTCTTTTTAAAACAAAACACATAACCTAAAAATATGCCGACAACTTCTGGCGACTCCGCTGGGGAATAGTTCCTCTCTCCATTTTGATCAGATGGCTTTGCTTTCATAAATCGGTAGTGAGCCCATGCCCCTAGTGGACCGAACTACCGTTCTTCCAGTTGGAATACCCCGTTCATTTCTATCTTGAACGAGTATAGCCAACTCCTCTCGGATTTAGGAGCCCATTGTTTAGACACCCCAAACGGAGATGTTCCGAGATCCTTTTACCTCTTTTCTGAGGTAGGGTGGACCCCCAATAGGTGTTAGTTTAGGAGCAGTCCTTCGAGTTGAGAAGCCTTGCATAAGACTTTCTCTTCCTTTCCAATTCTGAATCGGATCCCTTACCATCTCTACACCTTTGAACATTTCGTTCATAATAAACAAACCCTCTAATGAAAGACTCTTTTAACAAATAACTCCTTTTTATAAATACATGAACAAAAATGTGTTCGGACTCTTTTCGATTCCTTTCTTTTCGTCCCGATGAGAAGAAGCATAACTTGGGACTAACAATCAGAATCTACCTTGCAGAAAATGTCTGCCCCAAAGCTGATTTTCTCCTTCACCAATGGACTGGACTTCACTGTTTACAAGGATGAGCTGCCCGACAATGGGATCATCCGTTTTGGTCAAGGATTTGGCAACACAGATGTCAAGATCACCGACGTCACCCTTTTCACACTTACAGACAATGTGCCTGAAACTGAAAGACCTTTGATCGAGTTCAACCTCAAGTTAACTCAAGTGTTCCCTCCCCTACAAAGGGTTCCAGCTGAGAGGAATACTACTGTCCATAGGAGGACTGTTATCTCTACCCCCACCGGTCTAGTCGTCTCCGCACCTACCCGGCTTCCGCCAAGCCGAAGGGGAAGGAAATTCAAATTTGTAACAAGCATGTTACCGTTGAGGGTACAGATCTCCGTGCGAGACCTTCTGTTTTCGAAATTGGATCCAGCTCAAGGATTCCATCCCTAACACAGACTCAAAGAAGAAACATAAGTAGAAAGATTGCCAGAAAGCCCAGAGCTGCTGAAGTTGCTTTCTTGGAAGAGATCCCTGAGTACACACCACTACCTGAATACATACCATTGCCCGAGTATACACCACTTTTGGAAGGAAGTAGATTCCATCCCCTTTCCGCCGCAGCTGACGAGGAAAATGTTCGCAAGATTGCTTCTACATTACCTCGACCCGCATACTATAGCGACGCACCGAAAGAAAAGGGCTAGGATTACACCATTTGCCCGACTACAGACTGTGATAGAGAAGTTAGCAAAGAAAGCGAAATGTCCTGTATCAGAAATTATAAGAATAATAGGGCGGGTGCCAGCCAAGTCCCGTCTTGGGCCGCGAGTAGAACCCATTAGCGCCACAGAAAAGCCGAATAAGAAGATGAAAGCTAGTCCACCTACTGTTGTTTCAGGTTTACAGATCAAGGAGGATACCACCTTCCAGCATTCAGCCGACAGACCATCCGGTCCTAGTCCTTCTGCTGCTAGAAGGATGGTATGGCGTCCTACCACTGGCCAATTAAGACCGAAACAACGACCAGGAAAGGAAAGTCTCGTTAGGAGATTCGAGTTCTAAGAGAGCGCCACTGCAATGAAGGGGACTCCCAAGAAGGAAATCCAACAGCCATCGCATGATAACTGCGAAACCGCACGGAAAAGACCGTTGGAGGACGCTATGGAAAAGCTAAGAACCAACATTCAATGATTAGTAAGAGAAAGAGAAGAAAAGTTTGGAGATGAAGTTGACTCGTCGGAGTTCATGGATGACGAATATGTGGAGATCAACATGGTTGAGACATGAGCATCGTCGCCTTCGCAAGGTGCCCCGAGCATGCGAAGAGAGATGAACCGGAAGCATTAAGAGCACAAATTCGAGAAAAAGATGATACAATCTCTCAAATGGCAAAAAGGATGGAAGAGATGGTTGCAGCCCTAGCCACTCTTCAGAGTCAGGTTCAACCCCCAAGAGAAACGCCTCTAAAAGTTATTCATATTACAGACGGAGGAAAAGAGATTACATCCGTTAACGAAGACGATCAGCCGAAGAAGGACTCTACTCAGAATATGATTCCAGAGAAGGACATCAAGAACATGGTAGAACAGCAGTTGCGAGAAGCCTTAGCACATTCTAAGAGCGGAGCATCTATTCAGACGGGTAGACCTTACCCCGAAGAATTTAATGCAGTACAATACCCAAAAGGCTTCGTACCACCTCTGTTCAAGACTTTTTATGGTACCGGAAACCCTCGACAGCATGTTGCACATTTTCGCGCTAGTTGTTGCAACGCCGGTGGAAGTGATGCCTTACTCTTCCGACAATTCGTCAGCAGCCTGTCAGGGGTCGCCTTCGATTGGTACGCAGAGTTACCGAACGGTTCGGTAAAGACATTTTCAGAATTGGAAAACCTCTTCGTGAAACGGTTTGCCGAAGCTCAACACCATATCACCATCGGTGACTTAGTGGTGGAGAAACGAAACCGAACGAAACTTTAGTGGATTACATACTTCGATGGAGAAATCTAAGCATGAAGTGTGAGCCACAGCTACAAGAGCAGCATGCAGTCGGTATCTTGCTTAAAAGCATTCACGGCCTGATAGCACTTCTCCTTAAGGGATTTACGATTAGGACTTTCGAGAAGTTGTTAAGCAAGGCGAGAAGCTTGCAAGAGGAAGCGAAGCAACTAAGTTTCGTCGACAAAACAGACAAACAGAAGCTTGTGAAGACATTTAAAAAGAAATATGGGATCGTCGCTGCAGTCGATAAGGGCAAGCAGCCAATGCAAATACAGCCGGAGCAGCCGCAGTCCAACTATCAACAATCTTAGCAGAACTACCAACAACCTCAGCCCGGTTATCAGCCAACTCAACAATATGAGCAACCGCCTCGCCCACAGCGCACGTTAAAGGAGCTTATAAATAGAGAATATCCATTCAAGAATGAGACAGAGCCAAAGATGTTCCGCAGTTTGATGAAGACTTCAGATTTTCGACTGCCAGAACCCAGGAAGCCAGAAGAAGTCAATAAGAAAGACCATCCCAACTACTGCTTTTACCACCAGATGCTTGGAAATAAGATAGAGGACTGCATCACCTTCAAGAGTTGGCTTGACAACAATCTCCGAAAGAGGAACATAACGATCCCAAAGGAATACATGAAAGAACCCCAGAAAGGAGGTTCTGTCAATGTTATTTCAACGGATCCCATTGTTCCGATAGACCCTTACACGACTGATGATGGATGGAGTACCGCTTGGACGAAGTCATCGAAGAATTTTTTGGATCGCATCCAAACCGCTTCGGCGTGTGCTTCAACTCAGAGTTTGAAACATGTCAAGTCGGCGCTATCACTTGCAATTGACAAACCGCCCCAAGAAGAAAAGATCATAGAAAAGAAGGAGATCGTAGAAGAAGAAAGGACCGAGGCTCCTAAGGCTAGACTAGGGGCTGCTTATCCTAGGATGGTTGTTTCCGATTCGGGGGAAAAATTCCTCAAACCTCTGATTCTGTATGATTATTTGCTCGCTCCGGTGGGATCTTATAATGATAAGAGTTATGGCGTTGGCTACGTTTTGACTGTTTCTAACGATTACGTAACTAACGACAACCAATCTAATCCGGATCTCGATTTTGATACCAATAACAATTCTCAAATCATACACAACCTCGACAATCACGATGACAAAGAAGACATTCACCAAGAAGGCTACGAAAGTTCAACAAGCAATGAATCTATTTGTGAATTCCAAGGAACTCCAATCACAATAGAGTTAGAGCTTTCGCATTCCGAAACGACTCCGAAGAACCTGTCATGTCGATTCAAAAGGAGACACCAGTAAACTCAGTACCAGATTCAGAAGAAATCATAGAAGTCAACTTAAGGAGCGGAAGGGTTCTACCTCCGAGAATGGGTCCAAAAGACAAAGAAAAGCAGGCGGTTGTTCAGGAAGAATCAACCCCAGCAGAAGAATTGCCCATTCGGGAAGAAACTGAGACACATGATAACAAAGTGACTATAACGTGCTAGCCCATCTTAGGAAATTACCAGCCAAACTGAGCATCTACGACGCTCTCATCTTATCAAAAGAGACGAGGGAAGCTCTGATCAAGGCCTTACTTGATCCAGAGATTTGTTTAGCTCAGATGGGCGGAGATTCTTTAGACGAGGTTTGCTCGTTAAAGGAACAGCGAGGTGTTACCTTCACGGACAGTGATCTACTACTTGGGACAGCCGATCACAACCGACCAGTTGTACATTTCGATTACTAATCGGAAAGTTCACGCTCTCCAGAGTATTGGTGGATCCAGGAGCGTCAATCAACATAATGAATCTTCGGACGCTAGCATACTTGGAAATTGATGCTCGCGAGCTTGAAGCGGACAAGATGTTACTAAGAGGATTCAACCAGAAAGGAGAAAGAGCCCTTGGATCAATAACATTGTTGATGAAGACCGGTGACTTAGCAAAGACAACCGCAAAATTCGACATAATTGACTCTGAGACATCGTTCAACGCTCTACTGGGCCGGCCGTGGATCCATGAAAAGCTGGATGGTACCATCGTCTACTGCATCGGTGCATAAAATACTACGAAGGAGGAGAACGAGTGCATTAAAGGTGATTTGCAACCTTTCTCCGTACATGAGATTGGAATCCATGAAGATGCGGCTTATTACGCACCTCCGAAGAAGACAATCTTCTCCAGAAACACCGTGCCAAATGAAGCAAAAGAAATTCGAGACAATGAAGAACCTGAAGTTCTAGTCCAACAGTCACTCACCACTCCCTTACGGCGAGATGGTGAAGGTTTCTCGAGAACTCGCATCCGAGGTCGAGGCCGGGGACGAGGTCGTGGAAGAGACACTGGGACAGTTGGACAGAAAAAGCCGGTGATCAACGTTAATTGGGAGAACAGCTCTGAGGAAGAAGAGGAAGTCAAGAAAGAAGCAGCTATAATAAACCGGAAGAAACCAAAATTCAAGATTTCTCTAGAAGATGAGAAGAACGAAGAATACAAATCGATGTACGAGAAGATTAACCACTATGTACACACTATGACCCTGACCCCGATCCAGTCTAATAAGATCGAGGGTATGGTGGTCAAAGAAGTACATAACAGCGGTGCAAAGCCAATCAAATTTTACCGTGGCACTTCTTCTTCCAATACTGAAAATAATGTACAATTTGAAGATGTCACTTCTTCCGAATTAATGGAATTACCTTTTGAGTGGTACTCTCACTGTGTTCAAAATTTAATTCAGCGTGGTGTCTTACCTCGACAATGGACAAATGGCCAATCACAAACCTTTGAAAAATTATGGAATAATGTCGGTCGGCCTCCCAATTCAAAACATGGTCTCGGATTCGGCACAGTAGGTTCAGTTGACGATACGGACATTTGTTTGGTTGTCACTTGTGAACCTAATGAAGACTGCTTGGAAACTACAGAGGACCTCGAGGATCTACCAATTGGAGACGCTCCACCAGAGTTCGAAGAAGAAATCAAATCTACAATAGACGAGTTAATGGAAGTTAACTTAGGTACTAGAGAAAAGCCTAGACCAACCTTTGTTAGCTCCTTACTCAATAAAGAAGATTCCGAGGAAATGATCAAGCTATTAATGGAATTCAAGGACTGTTTTGCTTGGAGTTACGACGAAATGCCGGGATTAGCTCCGAAGTCGCAGTTCACGTGCTAGGAGTGGATCCTACTTCCGTTCCAGTCAGACAAGCTTCCAGATGAATGCATTTGGAAATTGAACAACAAGTAATAGCTGAAGTTAAGAAGCTAATCGACGCTAAATTTGTCCGTGAAGAACAATACCCTACTTGGCTAGCCAATGTGGTACTAGTCAAGAAGAAGAATGGTCAGATCAGAATCTGCATGGAGTTTAGAGACTTGAACAAAGCATGTCCGAAGGATGAATTCCCACTACCAATTCCAGAGTTAATGATCGACATCGCTTCGACACATGAAATATTCTCTTTCATGGATGGATCTTCAGGATACAACTAGATAAAGATGGTACCAGAAGATGAAATGCTCACGGCATTCAGAACACCAATCGGAGTGTATTGCTACACAGTAATTTCATTCGGACTAAAGAACGCAGAAGCAACATACCAAAGAGCAATGACAAAGATTTTTGATGAGCTCATTCACAACCAAGTTGAGTGCTATGTGGATGATGTGGTCATCAAAAGCAAACTGAAGGAAGATCACCTGTATGATTTGAGAATTATCTTCGAGCGACTAAGGCAATACAACCTTAAGATGAATCCCTTAAAATGCGCCTTCGGCGTCACCTCTGGGAAATTCTTAGGATTTGTTGTCCGACATCGCGGGATTGAAATTGATCCGGAAAAGATTAAAGCTATCTTAGAAATGCCGCCTCCCAAAACCTTAATACAGCTACGATCCTTTCAAGGGAAGTTGGCATATCTTCGACGCTTTATCTTGAACTTGTTAGGTAGGTGTCAGCCCTTCTCGGTATAGTTAAAAAGGATGCCAAATTCGTTTGGGAAGAGAAATACCAACGGGCCTTCGAGGACATTAAGCAATACTTAATGACACCTCCTGTCTTAACAGCCCTAGTCTCAGGTAGACCGTTGATACTTTATACCGCGGCTCCAGACGACTCCCTTGGAGCCCTGCTAGCCCAGGTCAATGATGAGGGAAAACAAAATGCTCTCTAATACTTAAGCCGTAGTTTGATTCCGATGGAAGTAAAGTATCCCCCAATTGAGAAGCATTGTTTGGCCCTGATCTTCGCCGCACAGAAACTCAGGCATTACATGCTCTCTCATAAGGTCAACCTTATCTTGAAAGTTAATCCGTTGCAATATTTGATGACCCGTCCAACACTTTCTGGCAGACTTGCCAGGTGGTCGATGATACTATTGCAATTCGACATAACTTTCGTTCCTCTTCGTGTCGTAAAGGGACAAGTTCTAGCTAACTTCCTTGTAGCACACCCTTTACCAGCAGATTCGCCTCTCGACGACGATTTGCCTGACAAGCAGATAATGAGCCTAGAAGACACTAATGATCGATGTTGGGAACTATACTTCGACCAAGCGTCCTCTGCACAGAAAGACAAAGAATTGCAAACGATAGTTCCCGGTAAGGCAGGAATCAGACTAATCTTTATAACACCGGAGCGGGGGATGTTAAGATACTCCTACCACTTAACAGAGTTGTGCACAAACAACGAGGCAGAATATGAAGCCCTCATAAAAGGACTAGAACTGACCATTCAAATGGAAATAATAGATATCAACATCTACGGAGATTCTCAGTTGATCATTCAACAGGTCGTCGGACAATACAGAATTTTAAAGCCAAGACTCGAGCAATACTTTCAGTATGCCATGAAACTGTTGGAACAAATTCCGAATGAAACAATCTACAAGATCCCCAGAAGAGAAAATGCTCTTGCAGATGCGCTAGCTCACCTTGCAAAAGAATTTGCCTGCTTACAAGATGAGTCAGTTGAAGTGTTAGTTCAAGGATGACAGGTCCTATCACAGCTCGACATGGATATGAAACAGAAACCAGAAAAAGTAGAGGAATCAGTTGCAGCAGTGATGGAAAACACAGAAGATTGGTGTCAACCGCTAATAGACTACCTGCATACAGGAAAATTACCAAACGATAAGTCATTAGCACATCAAATCAAGAAATGAACTCTGTCTTACGCATTAATAAACAATACATTATATAAAAGGTCTTTTGATCAGATGTGGTTAAGATGCCTGAGCGGGTCCGAGGCTCATGAAATTGTCAAAGAGATACACTCAGGACTTTGTGGCGCTCATCAGTCGAGTCCGAAAATGAAAATGAAAATTAAAAGACTAGGGTACTACTGGCCCTCAATGATGACCGATTGCATGAATATTGTCAAAAGTTGTCACCAATGCCAAGTGCACGGAGTGGTTCTACACTAACCTCCAAATGTGCTACATCCGACAATTGCGTCGTGGCCATTTGAGTGTTGGGGCACAGATATAGTGGGTCTGATAGAACCACCTTCTTCAAGAGGACATCGCTTCATCCTTGCAGCTACAGACTACTTTTCTAAATAGGCAGAAGCAGTTCCACTCAGAGAAGTAAAGGCACACCACGTGCTACAGTTTTTCAAAAATCAAGTCGTCTACCATTTCGGAGTATCGCGCAGAATCATTTCAGATAATGGGTCCGCATTTAGAAGCACAAAAATCAACAATTTTGTCAGAAGACATGGGATCGATTGGCGATACTCAACAATCTACTACCCAAGAGCAAACGGCTTGGCCGAGGCTTTTAATAAAACTCTCGTTCAAATTTTAAATAAAACTTTGGATGACAACAAGAGAAATTGGCACGAGAAGTTGTTAGAAGCCTTATGGGCCTACAGGATGACTTTCAGGACTCCTACTCAGTCTACGCCTTATGCTTTAGTATACGGGTCCGAGGCGAGTGTTACCATTGGAAGTCCGGCTTCCATCACTCGGGATTGCGATTACAAATAAAATTACTACAGAAGAAAATGCCGGATTACGGCTGGAAGAACGGGAAAACTTGGAAGGGAAAAGACTTGCAACGCAACAAAATTTGGAAGCTGTACCAAGCTAAGATGATCCGAGCCCATGATAAATCGGTCCGCCCGAGAACTTTCAAAGTTAGTGACTTAGTTCTTGTTCTCGGAAGACCTATTCTTGCACATCGCAAGATAGAAGGCAAATTTGAACCGACTTGGGAAGGGTCGTTTGTGGTCGAGGCAGTCTACTCAAGAGGCTCCTACCAACTTGTGAATTGCCAAGGAGAACGACAAATGCTTCCAATCAATGGACGATATTTGAAGAAGTTTTACGGAACCTGATGTTTCGAAGGGTGGCCTGTAAAATAGAATCTTATCCCTAGAAACACGGGTGAAGTAATCACTTTGTAAGTGGGTCCGAACCCAAAAACATAAAAATGGATAAAAAATATATATGTACTAAAAATAAAATATGTGAAATCATAATAATAAAGTTTTACCCTTCCTTTCAAATTAAATCTTTTTCCTGATCTTTCTTTATCTTTTCCTACTTTCCTTAAAAAATTAAAATTGGAATAAGTGAATAAGAATCTTCAGTGATAAATACTTTCTTAATGTTCTTGTCCTTAGTACAGCCCCTATCCTTTCCTTGTTTTCTTCGCGGGGAAATGTCGAACGGGCGGTTGGTCCTAAACTTTAAAAATGGCGTGAGTCTCGCACTCGATGAAAAGAGGGTGAAGGATGGAGCAGTGATAGAAATTGATTCTGACTTCACACCAGCCAGCCTACAGTATGAAGAAAATGATTGGGTCCCAGTGGACCGAGAAGAGCTTCATAGCCAGACAGTGATGAAGATGGGTGGCCCAAGCCGCCAATCCAGCAATAAGAAAAGAAAGAAAAACACTGAGGAAAGCAAGAAAATCAAGTCAGTAGTTACCACGGCAGAGGGCAGGCTCGTCAGCGCCGCGCCCGCAGAAGTTAAGAAGTGAGGGAGAGCTACGCTCACTCGCTACTCGAAGAAGGAATAAGAATCGTCGTATCCGCAAGATGTTGACTAAACTAGCAGACGGATCAACACGAGGAAACAGCCACCTTCGCCAACCCACACATTTCGAAGATACCGGTTCATCGGGAACACGAAAAGAGAGAACAAGCTCCAACAACACCAGAAAGGATAAGGGAAACTGCGAGAAGATCGGAGGCGGAGAGATCGCCTCGACGTCGGATAAAGATACCGTATCCGAAGAACCTTGTTGTCGAGGCAACCCCGGAGGATGTCCCGACGGAGACAATCCCGAGGACCCAAGGTATGCGGGGAGAACGTGACGGGATTGAGCCATACATCCCACAATACGTTAGTAGGCCTCGTCACTTGCAGATCATCCCAGAATATGAACTAGAAAGAATGCAAAATGTTGAGAAGAAAACTTTCGAATACTTTGAAAGGATTAGAGGCAAAAGAATCAACATTTTGGAAGGCCTCGAGTTACACACAAGTGTATTCTCAGAGTACGAGCAACAGCAGATTGTGGATTGCATTCTAGAACTTCGAGAAGATGGGTCGAACGGGCCGTCCGAGAAAAAAGACTTATTCGGAACCCCGGAAATGGATGCCAGGGAAAGGAAGAGTCACAATACAATGCAGATGTTGCTATAACTTCGCAGAGGACAGAAAAGGAAATCCACCAGGGATACTCCATCGTGGTGAGGTGGATTCAATGCCGAGAATAATTAAAAGAATGGTGAAAAGAATGATAATGTGGAGGGTACTGCCAGCAGACTGCATACCCAACAGTTGCATCATCAACATTTATCAGAAGGGCGACTGCATACCTCCACACATAGACCACCATGACTTTGTCGAACTTTACGCACGGTTTCGTTCGTCAACTAATGCAATATCATGTTCGGATCCGACCTCCGGATAGCGAGCCCGGGTAAGTTCCGAGGGCCGGTGGAGATACCACTTCCGGTAGGTTCCGTCATGATATTACAAGGAAATGGAGCAGACATCGTAAAACATTGTATACCGGGAGTACCAGTGGAGCAGATCTCCGTCACTTTTAGAAGGATGGACGACAGAAAGGCACCATACCACTTCCAGCCAGATCTAGAATTGGAGAGTCTCCGGCACTACGAGCTGTGAGTTACACGGTAAATAGCACACCTCCAATGCACATCCATGCGGCATTCCTGCCAAGGATGGCTTGGAAGGTGATGTTATTGACCGTGTATCTCATTATTCAGACATGGATTTGACAGATACTTTTTGGATGGATCAACGAGAATCATACATAGCCCGTTTTGAGTCATGGATTGTATGAGAAATATTTCAGATCGAGTTGTATGATGTATCTTTATTAATATTGGAATGAAAGTGACCATGTCACATTTTGCCTTCACGTCTTTTTGTGCAAATTGACTGGGAAACGCCATTAAAGTTAAATGAACTTCGAATAAAGAACAGAATAGAAAATGAAAATAAATAAGAACTCTCTTCCATAAAAATCCAAACATTAAAAAGAACTTCAAATCCACATGAACACCAAATAAACAAAAAAAAATGGGATAGTTAAATGACAAAAAAAACAAATCTAAAGCTCAAATTGAATTCCACTTTAAGTCCATATTTTCAAACCCTCAAATCCTTCTTCAAATCAAGATCTAATCCAGACCTCCTTTGAAACCCTCTCTCGGGATGATTTCAGAATCATGAAGAATTTTCAATTTGATTCGAATGGCATGGGTTCGTACCCTTCGCCAAGTAATCAGACTTTGATTGATTCCCATGGGATATGGAGCACTTTCATATCTCATTTTGATCTCAGCATAATCCAAATCTCAGTAAAATTCTTCATAGTCACTACATAAATCAAATATCAACAAAATCTTTCACAACCACTGCATAAACTGAATCTCAGCAAAAAAAATTCCCCATGGACCTCAGCAAAATTTCCCTCAATCTCTGCATAAATAAATTTCAACAAAATTCTGCAATCTCAACAATCGGGATAGGCTTCCGCCCTACTCCCATCTCAGCAAATCTCAGCATTCGGGATAGGCTTCCGCCCTACTCCCATCTCAGCAATCTCAGCATTCGGGATAGGCTTCCGCCCTACTCCCATCTTAGCAAATCTCAGCATTCGGGATAGGCTTCCGCCCTACTCCCAACTCAGCAATCTCAGCATTCGGAATAGGCTTCCGCCTTACTCCCGTCTCAGCAATCTCAGCATTCGGGATAGGCTTCCGCCCTACTCCCATCTCAGCAAATCTTAGCATTCAGGATAGGCTTCCGCCCTACTCCCATCTCAGTAATCTCAGCATTCGGGATAGGCTTCCGCCTTACTCCCATCTCAGCAATTCTCAGCATTCGGGATAGGTTCCTGCCTTACTCCCTTCTCAGCAATTCTCAGTACTCGGGATAGGCACAGTCCAACTCCTTTCTCAGCAATCTCAAAATTTGATCCTCTCAGCAAGAAATTGAACTTAAAGCACTCTGCATTTCGGATAGGCTTTGTCCTATTCTTCCTCAGCATTTGGGATAGGCTCAGTCCTAATCCTTCTCAGTATACACATATGGAATAGGTTCAGTCCTGCTTCCTTCTCAGCATACAAATGCATTCGGGTGTGCCTTAGCCCTACTCTTTTCTCTGCATAAAACCAAAATTGAAACTCAAATCAAAATTCAAACTCAAAATTAAAACTTGAAATAAAAAATGAAACGAATCTAAGATCCAACCTCTTAAAATCTTGTGATATGAAATTCACCTCCTTTTTCCCCAGCAAGAGTTTTGGAATCTTCAGTCTTGGAGATTTACCTGATACTCCCCAGCGGAAATTCTTCTACTTCATCCTAAGTTTGTCACTTGGACATCTGTGTTAGTTTTGTTGATCTCTTCGGTCAACGCCAATACGCGTGGTATGCTTGGTTAGCACACCACTCCTATTGGGGGTCCATTTGTTGACCTCAATTTTGATGAGGTCTTCTCTTCCCTCTTTAGTGTCTAGGATCTAGCCTTAGGCTTTTCCTTTGACTATCTTAGAGGACTAGAATTGTGACCCATCCCTTAGAAATTTAAAACACCTCTTAACTCCCTAAAAACCCCACAAGCTTGATTGTAGACCCCTAATCACCTAGAGGGTTGAGATCAAAAGTGAAGGTTTAAAGGATGAGTTCCCTATAGGACTCTTTGGCCTTAGGACCACCACAGGTGGCTTGGTGCGAGTGAGGGTTGACTTACACACTCACTACACTCATACTCTACACTCTAAAACACACAGTCCAAATCCTAAAACCACACCCATACCCAACTTGACTCCTTGACTCATGAAGGTAATTCATATGGATGGACCTTAACCCCTAAGCCCCTGGTTAAGAGGGTTAGGAACAACATAGTGAATGCCTCAAATGAGTCCTCTCATGGCTAATATAGGCTTAATATGACTTCATGGCTCAATCAAAGTTATTCCATTTCACTCATGTTTGATCAATCTTCATTCTTCCAAAATTTCAATTTTTGGCCCCGGGGACCCTACATCTATCAAGCTGCCAAAAGCCCTTAAAATTGCCAAAATCCTCCAAAATTTCCAAATCACCCAAAATTCCCCAAAATTAACCTTGAAAATTTCCTCACCAATCAAATTGATCATCCATAGCCAAAAATACCAAAAATTCCAAAAAATACCCCTAATACCCTCCAAATTACCAAAATGCCCCTCTTGACCCAAAAATCCAAAAAATCAGAAAATTCCCAGAAAATTTCAGAAAATCCCAAATATTCCCAATTTCATTTTGTCCAACTACACAATGGGCCAATTTTGTCAATTTACCCCACTTTTACCAAAACTCCCAATTTAGCCCATTCTTTACCCAAGTGAATCCAATGTCAAACCAAATCTACCCAATTGACCCCAATTTTGGTCCAATTCAATTCTAAACTTCAATTTAATATCCACAATATCAATCTAGACCAAATCCAAGTCCAATTTGATTGACATTTGAATCCAATTTCACTTTTGACCTTAAAGCCCAATTTGGACTCATGACCCAAACTTAGCCCAAACCAAACCAATTCAACTCCAATTGACCCCAAACCTTTTCTAAACCTTCTCTAACATCCCCACAAACAAAACACTAACATGATTTGTCCAAAATTTGGACCCAAACCCAACTCAAATTCAACCCAAAACCAAAAAGCCCAATTTTGACCTAAACCCAAACCTAACCCAAATAAGCCCAAGTCCCAAAACCAAAACCCAACCAAAGTTAAAACCTCTTTGAAACACTCCCATAAACATTTCCCAACATTAATTTTATATCAATTTCAACCCTAGCCCAACATTGGCCCAAATTATCCCAATTTGACCTACATTGGCCCATTTACCAATTGAACCCAAATTCAACCCAATTTAATTCCATACCACCTCAAATTTGCTTCAAATCATTCAAGACACATCCTTAAACTAAACTCAACATTTATTTGGCATGGCCCTTTACAAAACTTTGCATCTAAAATCCCATTGCTAAACATAAAGGCCCACTCCCTTAAACCTTCCTAAAAGCCCATTTCCACCAAATTCAAAAGCCCAAATCAATCTAAAGCCCACATGACACTTTCCCTCATAACATATTCAATTTAAAATCATTTCTAAAGTCCTAATTTATCAATTAAACAATTCCAAATCAAGCCTCATAAAAATTCCCATCAAAATGCCAAAATTCACAAAATCTCTTTTTTATGAAATTGACCAAATCTTTTCCCAAGCCACATGGAGCCATGAAGCCACATGCAAGCCATTGGCAAGCCATGAGGATCTCTAAGTTGTCAACCCTCCTTAAATGGCAAAAGGAGGAGGTCCTTTAAGCACCTCCTAAAAGTCATTAACCTTAAACATGTTTCACCTTAACCCAAATTTAATCCAAATATATTTGGATAAGGACTTCTCCATGCCAAACCAGTTGATTCCTTTGACTCCCCACAACACCCAAAGCCACCTTGAAGGGTGAACCAAGCCCAAAAGGTAGACTTGAACAAATCAAGCCAAAATTGGCCTTCCCCCATGCCATTTTAATCCAAGCTTTTGACACATGGCAAAGCTCAATTGACTACACAAAACCCCAGCCCTGACCCGCCTGAACTTGAGGGTGACCCTTGCCTGCTGGCCAGCCGCCTGGATCGCCGGAAAACACCATGGCCGAGACCTTGGGAGGAGCCAAATTTTGGAATTCCACCTTGCTGAACTGCCTCACTCCAAATGGCCATTGCAGTACGTTCTTCTCCTCACTCGGAGCAGTTGATCCCAACCCTTAAACCCCCCTGGGAGGCCCTCCAGCCTCTCCTATTTAAACACCCCCTCCTCTTGGCCAAAAGGAGGTGCTGAACAAAACCTTACTGAAACCCTGCCAAAATCATCGCAGACCACTCTCTACACATAGAGAACTTGATCCCCACTGAAACCCCCCTGCCATTTCCTCTCTGTGAGCTCAATTTCAGAGTTGAAATCCAAGCCCAAAACCAGGACACTTCACCACGGTGAGTCGATCTTCAAATTGATTGACTCTACACCTTCACTCGGACCAAGAGGAGAACTTTCCCGGCAAAAGCCCCCTCACCGGAGCCGGCCATTGCTTCCAGCCTCCAAGCTTTGTGATCGGCTGTGGTCACTTTTGTACCTAGGCAATTCACCAGGCCAAGGGACTTCATCTAGAGCTTGCTTGGACCCAATCGAACGTGACACAATTCTCAGATCGATGCTTCACTTCTCTGAGAAAAGGTATGGACTCACTCTTCTTCCCGAGCTTCGAGAGATTCTCTATTTACTTTGAGTCAATTTCAATGCATGTTTACCGTATAGATGTGTTTGTCTCTTCAAGACGAATCCATAGAGCACAAGAACACAAAAATCCGTTGAGAATCGAGTGAGAAATTAGGGTTAGAAGGTCGACGGTCACGGGTTCACACCAGTCGTAGACGATGACTGGGAGCCGTTGGATCGCGCGTGTATCGGATGGATGGCTCGGATCGCGTCGGACCAAAAGATATTACGTGAAAGGCGGGTCCCGGGACGGCTGACTCAGATGGCGGCACCCAATCACAGCGCGACACGTACCTCTTTGGAGCTGCCGAGGTTGACGCGGCGCCGCGTGGATAAGTAGGAAAATAGGCTATTTTTCTATTTATTTAATTACTAGAACTTCAAAAATTCATAACTTTGTGTAGAAAAATCCTAAAAATAAAATAAAAATACCCTCTTGCTCAGTGAACAGAGGAGAATAATGTGGAAAAGAAATCAAGTAATTTAATTAAGTATTTTATTTTTAATGATTTATTTACTCTCTGCATTGTTTTAATTCTTCATTTGCATAGGTAATTCATCATTCCGTGAGACCATAGGGCTTTTGAGGCCTCTGAACTTGGGAACATTCCTTGAATTTTCTAAGGTCAGAGGCCATCCCTATGAGAAGTTATTGATTTTTCAATTACATGTTACTGTTTTGAGTATTTTAATTCCAATAATTAGCATGTTGAGAAATAAATTCTTGGAAAATTTGGTGAAATTTCTTATGACCAGAGGAACTTAGGAAAAATAAGTTTTGAGTTAATTCACTTGGAACAACCCTAATTGGCCTAAATACCCAAAATTGAACTTTAATTAATTAGGGTTTATCACACATCAAATTAACTTAAAAACAATTCTCCACTGTCCTCTAGGGATAAGAGAATACCACATAAAATTTGAAACCAATTGGACTTGATTAACCCCACCAAATGGGTTGATTAAGCCTCTTAAGCAAAAATGGGTAAAATTAAACTTTAAAAATTCATACCTCACAAAATACTTTTCAAAAATTCACAAAAATAGTTTTGGAGCTTCTCTGATATCAGAGGAACTTAGGAAAATTAAAAATATAATTTTCTAAAAAAGTTGATTTTTATCATTATTTTAATATTTTTAATAATTAAAAAATAATAAAAATCATAAAAATATTAAAAATCACCAAAATGTCACATTTTAAATTCTAATCATTTAGGAACAAAACAAATATTTTTCTTAAGTCCCTAGGGTAAGATATTGAATTTTAAAGGCTTAATGTAATTTTTAATAGTAAAAAAATGTATTTTCCAACCTTTCACTAAAATAATTCTAATAAATCAAAGAAAAATCAGAAAAATATAAAATTAGTTTCTCTGAACTCCCTGAGGTCAGAGAGATTTGAGAAAAATATAAAATCCATTTTTGAGATTTAATTTTATTTTAAAATTAATTAATACTCCAACACTAAAAATAATTCTAATAAATAAAATATAATTCAAAAAATCACCAAAATTGGTCCAAAGGGTCCTCTAGTCATTAGGAATATCCCATAATTTTCTTAAGGATAGAAACATTTCCTTTGTCATGTTATTGAATTTTCCTTGAAAATTCCTAATTTCCATTAAAAATAATTACATAAATAAATTAAATACAGAAAAATCACATTTTCTCCTCTAATGTCTTAATTGACATGTGAGTGAGGTCACATAAAAATTTCAAGTTCATTTGAGCTTAATTTAGTAAGTTATAGAATTATTAAGCTTGAAGGGCAAAATGGTAATTAAAATTTTCAACCTTTAATTAAAATTTTAGGATTAATCAAAAAGGGGAGGGTAAAATATTTGATTTTCAACTGATTTTGGATGATTGAAACTTAAATGATTAAGGGTAGAAACCTATTAACTATTTTAAATATAATTAAAATAAAACTTTAATTAATTAATTAATTGAAATTTTGGAAGAATAATGGAAATTGAAATTATTAAAGTAGGGATATTATTAAGAGGATATGTATTCTTTAATTTAAAAATCCCTAAATAAATCACTTCAATAATACTTAAGTCTTAATTAAAAAATTAAAAGAATAATCTCAACTAAATTAAAATTAAAATTAAACTAAAATTAAAATTAAATTGAGATTAAATTAAATTAAAATTAAATTAAATTAAATTAAATTAAAATCAAATCAAATTAAATTAAAATTAAATTAAATTGAATTAAAATTAAATTGAATTAAATTAAATTAAAATCATTTAATAACAAACCTAAATGAAATCATTAAGAATTAAATCTAAATAACTTGAACACTATTCCAAACATAAACTAATTTCCTATAATTAAATCAAAATTAAAATTAAATCATTAAGTTTAAATCATTAAAATACTCAATAAGTTGGTTTGCCCTTTTAAAGCTCTTTTTATTATAACTCCTAAATGAAGTATCAAGTGGAATGTTACTTCACTTATAGGATATTCAAATGTCCTAGTTCACTGAGCAAAAGAACAAAACTTAAACTCCCGGATGATTAATTCACTTGTATAATTAAATTCTCTTGGACTTAAAACAATCCTAGAGGTAATGAAAAGATGTTTAAGACTCGTCTTAAGCACTTCATCAATATGATAGGATGTTTATAAGAAAAATTGAATTTAATTGTTCTTTGATGAAGAAAATCGTCCTTAAACCAAAACACAAGAACCTAGACATCATTGGAGATGACTAGCTATAGGATTAGGACTTTGGTAGACAACCAAAACCTTTCCCTTAGTTTTACCTAGGTACTTGTAGAAATATTTAAATGCCTTAACATGTGTTTTAAGTGCAGCTTGGGATGACGGGAAGACCCTCCATGTACGCTTTTATTTTATTGCAATTTACTTACATGCACTGTACTTTACTTTTCTTGCATGATAAACAACTGTTGCATGAAAACCAAAACCTTTAGGATAGTCCCTAAACTGAAACCAAAATTAAATTAAAAGTCATTACAAGATAAAAATTACTGCCACAACATTTCAAAATATAAAACAACTCAAAATTTAATCACAAACAGAACAACAAAACTACAATTGCAACTAAATTAAAGCGTCTCGTTGAATGATCGGGAATACCTCGGATGATGTAACCCAGGTGTTGCTAACGGGATTTCCCATGGTCTAAATGAAAGTGTGGAACTCATTCAGTTGAGTTTAGCAAATTCATCTGGACTAAGTGAATTCGATGAAAATAACGGTGCCGAGATGACAGAACCGTGGGATCTTAATCGGTTCTGTTTAAACAACTTTAAGATTTGTTTTAATTAAAATATTAAAAACACTTGGATTTTAAGATTTTCTCTAAACCAAAAACACTTCTCTCATCTCCTAATTTATGACTTCTAAAACCAAACCTCTGCAACAACAAGGAGCTCGGAGCATGGTGGGCAGCACAGCCATCGTCATCAGCAAAACTCGGATCTACATCAATAAAACCATTCCTAGAATTTAAACAACAAAGCCATAGGATTTCGAGGTAGTTTGCTTAGTGCAACATAAATCCTCAACTCTTCGTTAGGCATTTGCATGATCATGTCATGTAAATTAAGCCCTAACCGGTCTTAGGACTCCGAGGTAGTCGTTTGGTACGACATAAACCCTCACATCTTCGAGACTGTTTGTATGATCATATTATACAAATATAAGTCCTAATTAATTAAAGTTGGCAAGATTGAAATATCAGATAATATTAGGATTTTCTCAAATCTAAGCCAAACAATAGGATAGTTTCGGAAGTTGCCAAGATTCTTCTTGGATCCTCAGCTTCTCCTACTTTTCTTCCTTTGGATTATCAAAAATAAATTGTTCCAAATTTTGAGTCATTCCCTTTTGAAATTTCAAAAATCCAATCCTTTGAAAACCTTAAACTTTGAAATTCTTGAGAGTAAAACCACTGATCATTATCGAGAGTTTTCTTAAATGATTCCCGTCATTTAAGATGTAATTAACTATAAGGGCTTGCCTCTATAGGGAACTTTAAGAACCCAGGTAATATAAACCCTGTTTAATTCATTTATATTAAGCAGGGGAACTTGTCGGCTTATAAAATTGGTTCGCAGACTAAACGGATGTCACAAATCTTCTAGTTTATTTAATTGAGCCCCATCATCGAGCAGTGTGTCTATTCTTCGGGATAGATACACAGTTTGTGATGCGGTGCTCGTTTATATAAACTATTTGGGATGTAAGATCGGTTTGATTTCATATCTTAAAATTTTCAAACTTAAAATTACTTTCAAAATCAAATGCTACTTTCTAAATTATATATATATATTTAAATTAAATTTAAAATCAAAAATTCGCCGACAATTTCTATAGGCGACCCCTTTTTAAAACAAAACACATAACCTAAAAATATGCCGACAAGCATGCGTCAAATGATATTCCAAACACAAAGAAATCATCCATAAATATTTCTATTCTATTATCAATTAATTTAATAAAGATAGACATCATACATCTCTGGAATGTTGCAGATGCATTACATAGTCCAAAAGGCATTCGTCGAAAAGCAAAAGTTCCATAAGAACTAGTAAATGTTGTTTTCTCTTAATCCTTAAGAGCAATATGTATTTGATGGTAACCGGTATATCCACCCAGAAAGTAGTAATACTTGTGTCTGGCAAGTCTATCCAACATTTGGTCTAAAAAAGGAAGAAAAAAGTGATCTTTTTGGGTGGCAGAATTTAATTTTCAATAGTCAATACAAATACGCCATCCAGAAACTTGTCTGATAGGTTTTAATTCATTATTTTCATTTACTTCAACAGTTACTCTTCCTTTCTTAAGAACACAATAAATTGGAATTACTCAAGTGCTATCCAAAATAGGATATATAATTCCAACATCTAACCATTTTAAAATCTCTTTTTTAACTACATCTTTCATAATAGGGTTCGGTCTCCTTTGTGGGTCAATTCTTGGTTTATGTTCTTCATTTAATAAAATTCGATGCGTACAAATCGAAGGACTAACTCCTTTAATATCAGCTAAAGTCCAACCAAAAGTTTTTTTTGTATTTTTTAATGTATCCATTAATTTTTGTTCATGATTTTCATTTAAATCTGAGGATACAATTACTAGTAATGTTGAAAACTCTCCCAAAAATACATACTTCAAATGATTTGGAAGATTCTTTAATTCAAATTCAGGGGGTTTTACAACAGATGGAATTAATGTTTCGATTTCTGGTGTAGTTAAATTGAGCGTTTCAAATTTCTCTTGAATAATCAGCTTCTTCACTTTCATTTTCATCATAATTATTTTTTTCTATATCTTCTTTTTCTTCATAATTTTCCTTGAAATATTCACTTTTCAGATAATCACATATATCCATTCTGAAACAATCATCATCTTTTTCTGTTGAAGGATATTTCATTGACTTTGAGATGTTAAATGTTACTTCTTGATCGTTTACTCTCATTGTCAATTCTCTTTTTTGAACATCTATTATGGCTCTTCCTGTAGCTAGGAATGGTCTTCCTAAAATGATTGGTATTTCTTTATCTTCTTCCATATCTAAAATGATAAAGTCCACAGGAAAGATAAACTTATCAACCTTGACCAGAATATCTTCTACAACTCCCTTAGGATGTGTAATAGATCGATCAGCTATCTGTAAAGTTACAGAAGTTGATGCAATCTCTCCAATTCCTAACATTTTAAAAGTTAATAGAGGCATCAAATTTATGCTAGCTCCCAAATCACATAATGCTCGCCCATAAAATTTTTCACCAATAGCACACGGTAGTGAAACTACCAGGATCTTTAAGTTTTTCAGGAAGCTTTCTTTGAATTATAGCACTACACTCTTCACTGAGTGCAACAGTCTCATGATCTAGTAACTTCCTCTTTTTGTTGAGTATATCCTTCATAAATTTAACATAATCAGGCTTTGCTCCAAAGCTTCAACAAAAGGAATTTTTATTGACAATTTTTTCAAAATGTCTAAGAATTTAGCAAATCTTTTTTCATTATCTTGTTGATTTAGTCTTTGAGGAAATGGTGGTGGAGGTTTTTCAACAGTAATTTTCAGAGGATTCTGAGGAAAATTCGGATATAAACTTTCGTTTTCTCCTTCAATTTCTTCTTTTTCCTTTTCAACTACAGTTTCTTTTTGAACTCTTGTTTCCAACTCTTTTCCACTTCTTAATTGAATAGCCTTATTTTGTTCTTTTACTTGATCTTTAGGATTTACTTCAACAGTGCTAGGTAAAGTTCCAATAGGTCTATTGCTTAGTGCAGTTGCGATTTGCCCCAATTGGTTTTCTAAGTTTTTAATAGCAGCTACTTGATTTTGTAATTGATTACCCATATTCAAAACTAATTCTTCCATAGACAACTTCTTCTCCTTAAATTGTGAATTATTATAAAAACATGGTGGATTAGAAGATCTATAATTAGAATTACCCTGGTTGTTTATATTTCTTAATGGGTTTACAGGATTGTTCCACCACTGAGGATTAACAGGATTTGCATTACCTTGGTTATTCCAATTAAAGTTTGGATGATTTTTCCAACCTGGATTATAATAGTTTGAATAAGGGTTATTTTGTCTATTGTTTTTAAATTTATAGTTTCATATGAAGATTGAGCATCTACAATTTGTCCTAATGAATTTTCTTCTAACACTGGGGGTGTTTGAGAACGATTCAATCCGTATTGATTTATTTCCTTTGAAAGAGCAGTAATTTGAGAAACTATCATAGTTATAACATCAGAATCATGAATACTGGCTACTCTCTTAAGATTTACACTTTCAGCAGGCCATTGAAAATTATTGGTAGCCATTTCTTCTATTAATGCATAGACTTCTTCAAAAGGTTTAGACATTAGTGATCCACTAACAGTAGCGTCAATAATAGATCTAAGAGATCCTACTAATCCATTATAAAATGTTTGAATAATTAACCAATTTGGTAAAGCATGATGTGGACATTTCTTAAGAAGTTCTTTAAATTTTTCCCAAGATACATATATTGATTCTCCCTCATACTAACTGAAAGATGTAATATCATTTCAAAGCTTAGCAGTCTTAGATGGTGGAAAATATTTCGATAAGAATTTTTGTGAAAGTTCTCCCCAAGTTCTAATAGATCCAGGTGTTAACGAATTTAACCAAGCCTTAGCCTTATCCCTTAGTGAAAAAGAAAAAGTCTAAGTCTGACAGCATCATCAGTCACTCTGTCGTACTTAAAAGTAGCACAAAGTTCTAAGAAACTTGCTAGATGAAAATTAGGATCTTCATTTGAAGTTCCACCAAATTGATTGTTTTAAACCATTTGGATAATTGCAGGTTTAAGCTCAAATGAATTAGCGGCTACATCAGGATTTTGGATAGTTAATTGAATTTCATCTAATGTAGGGTTAGCGTAATCTCTTAGTGGTCTAGATTGATGTTCAATTTCTATTCTTTGGTTGTTTATGTTGTTTTTCATTGTTTCAGAATTTATAAGTTCTTTTCATAGTTTTCTAATTCTCCTAACAGTGCGTTCTAATTCTGAATCGTATGGTATAAGATTTTCATAACCGAATTTACGCATATAATCGAAATCAGCACACAGTAAAACAGTTAACTAAATAAGTTGCAATTATATTAAAAGTTTTCTAACAGTCCTAAATTGTCCATTACTCTAATTATGTTATACTCCCCGGCAACGGCGCCAAAAATTTGACCGCGGATTTTAATATACTTAAAAATATGAGAATTTGAAACCACTACTAGAAGATCTAAATCTTCAGCAATAGCGCCAAATTGACTTGGAGGGTAATTTTAATTTTTGTAACAATTATATATTATAATCTTTAATCGCAGAGTTACCTTTAAACGAAAGTATACGTTTTACTCAAATAATACAGGGCTCTAGTGGAGTCCTAGATATCGATCCCACAGGGAATATTTTTGAGGCTACAGACTAGGATTATAGAAATCAATTCAGAATCACAAGTAAATCAAAATTGTCTATCTGTCACTAATACGCAATCAACAATAATATGAAATTTAAATTAAACTAGTTCTACTGACAATTAACTAAGTTTACTAAAGTGAAGTTCAAATATATAAGCAAGAATCTTTCTCCTTTGTTAAGATATTTTACTGAATAGATAAGTAGAATTAGTTTAAAAATGGTGATGTGTCAAATAGGAGCATACCTATTCTTTACCCTTTTGTCCAGGCATAAAGAATATTGACTAATCCTATGCTTGGTTACTGAATCTGTGGCTAGGCTGGGAGGATATCGGATCTCACTTCGGAGCTCCCACGTTCCCCTTGCCTGAGGGCTAACATCTACACTTCAACACCCAAACAATAGGAACAAATTGAGTATTTTAGCCTGTCCCTCTAAAATCTTTAATTATATGCCCAATAAATATTATTTCCCTATTTATTTGCACCTTCCTTCCAAGGACTTTGACCTTCCTGAATCTCGGATGTAATCTTAACCATAGTTGTCAAACTCAATAGATTTTAACTATTCAATTGGCCAAATTGAAAGTAAATTAAGATTTAAGTAAAAGATTATCACAACTTCTTTAAAATTTTAATGGCACACTAATTTAATTTATCATTTCACAAAAATATCAAAACAAGGAGAAAGATAGAATAACTACTCAGAATTCATGAAGAGGATGTAATAAAAATTGGATTTCATATATAAAAGTAAAGTTCTACAAACTAAAGTAAAAAAATACAACTTATCATAAATTCCTCCCCAATGAAACTCCTTGAAGATCCTCTGAATCTCTTCCTTTCTTTACAATACAGGGAATTCTCCTTTGAAATGACAATGTAGAAGAGATCTCTCACTTCCCTTCCACTCTTACAATCCTTCGAGGAATTCCTCACAATATCTCTATTGAACTCACTATTTAACACTCACTAATAACAATGGACACTATTGGACTCTCTTTTTGACACTAAGAAACTATTAGAAGAATCTAATAGAACTTTTTGCAGACTCTTAGTGACTTTTAGAGGACTCCAAAAGGACATTTTTTCGGCCTAAAATGGTTCTTTTTAAAGTTGTTGAAGAGTCTCCAAGGGTTTTGCAAGCATCCCTTCGAAAATCGTCCACATTCGACGTATTTTGTGAAAGAACCGTTAATCCCACTGTCGGCGGCCTCTAGCTTTGCTATCGGCGGCCTTCTAGAAACTTAGCCTTGAACTGACCCCGCTGTCGGCAGCCTTGACCTCTGCCATCGGTGGCCTCTGATCACTAGAAAATGTATTAAGAATTTCATACCAATTTTATATGAAATTACACTTTAAAGAAATATATTTTCTGTGTTTTATCGCATGAATGAAGAATTATAAGTACTGAAAGAAAAAAACACAAAAGAAGCGGATTTGGAGCAAAAAGGACTTAATTTGATGAAAAATGGAACTGTCCTGCCTACGACGAGATTTAAGCTGCCGACGGCGAGATTTTCCCAAGAGTTTTTGAATATTTTATAAAGAGCCCGCCGACGGCGAGATCAAGCCCGCCGACAGCGAGATCAGCGCTGTTAGCCCACGTTCTAGAAGCCCGCCGACGGCGAGATCGAGCCCGCTGACAACGAGACAGTTGAAAAGAGCCAGATACAATGAACCTGGATGCTTTTTGAAGAGGTGCTAAAGCAACCTTTGAAGATTTGACTCCTTCTATAAATAGAGATGATTTGTGTCATTTAAGTGTTATTTTAAGTGTCATCTTTTGGTGTGTGTCATTTTTGGTGTCTGTTGGTGTTGTTTTCATTTGTGTTGGAGTAAATCAGAGAGTCTTAGTGAGTTTAATTAAGTGTGTTGTACTGGAAGGAAGAGTCAAAGGAACTTCAAGGAGTTTGCTTAGGGATAAGAATTGAGATAAGTATATTTGTTATTATTTGTTAACTTTAATGAAATCCATGCTTTGTGTTATTTTTCCCATGCTTTCTGAGTAGTTTCCTTAGTCTTTTTCCTTGTTGTTGAGATTATGTGAAGTGATGAATCAAAGTAACTGTGCTTAAAATTATTAAATAAAAATTGTGATAATCTTTTACTTAAAACTTAATTTACTTTCAATTTGGCCAATTGATTTGTTAACATATGTTAAATTATCAACTATAGTAAAGATTACATCCGAGATTCAAGGAAGTCAAAAGCCTTGGAGGGAGGGTTCAAATAAATAGAGAAATATTAACTATCAGGCGTAGAATTGGACATTTTAGTGTGACAGACTAAAATATTCAATTCAGTCATATTGTTTGAGAGTTAAGGTGTATATGTTAGCCCTCAGGCGAGGGGAACGTGGGAGATCTGAAGTGGCAGCCGGTATCCTCCCAGCCTAGCCGCAGATTCAGTAATCAAATATAGGACTAGTCAATGTTCTTTGCACCTGGACCAAAGGGTAAAGAATAGGAATGCTCCTATTTGGCACAATACAAACTCTAAAATACTTTAATTCATCATTCACTTAATTCTCTCAACAAGGAGAAAGATGCTTTTATAAATTAGAATCTTACATTTAAACATTTTTTAGCAATAGTTTTAGAATAAGTGTTCTTAATTTCCGTATACTAATTTAGTAAGTAAGTCTACTTTAATTTGTCTTTGAAATTCTCTAACCTCCCTGTGGGATCGATATCTTGGACTCCATTAGAGCCCTTTATTACTTGATAACGATACGTATACTTGAGTAGTATCCACATTGTAAAACATAAATAAAAGAATCATCAGTGTAAATACATATATTTGGTGCGGGATCATGTTTTTGGTGTCGTTGCCAATATCAATAACATATTTTTGTAAGTATAAATATTAAAAGTGGGTCAAGTTTTTGGCGGTGGAGTAAAGTAATTATTAAGGTAATTAATAGAATTATTAAAAGTAATTACTAGAGTAACGTACTATATTAAATTTTTCTTAAAAATTGTATGCGCAAATTTAGAAATGAAAATTTAATACCTAATGATTCAGAATTAGAGTGCACTATTAAAAAAATCAGATAACAAAAGAAAGAAATTTTAAATTTAACACAAATGGCAAATAATCCAGAAATTGAAAGTATAAACCAACAAAGACCATTAAGAGATTATGCCAACCCTACATTAGATGAAATTCACCTAACTATTCAAAACCCTGATGTAGCTGCTAACTCATTCGAACTTAAACCTGCAATTATCTAAATGGTACAGAATAATTAATTTAGTGGTTCACCTAATGAAGATCCTAATTTACATCTTGCTAGTTTTTTGGAACTATGTGCTACTTTCAAATATGAAGGAGTATCTAATGATGCTATTAGACTTAGGGTTTTTCCTTTTTCTTTAAGGGATAAGGCTAAGATGTGGTTAAATTCATTAGCACCTGGATCTATTAAAACTTGGGGAGAATATTCACAAAAATTTCTATCCAAATATTTTCCTCCTTCAAAAACTGTAAAACTTAGAAATGATATAACATCTTTTGTTCAGTTTGATGGAGAATCCATATATGAAGCTTGGGAGAGATTTAAAGAACTTCTTAGGAAATGCCCACATCATGCGTTACCAAATTAGTTAATTATACAAACTTTTTACAATTGATTAGTAGGATCTCTTAGATCAATCATTGATGCCGCTACTGGAGGTTCATTAATGTCAAAACCATTCGATGAAGCCTATGGGTTAATCGAAGAAATGGCTACTAATAATTTTCAATGGCTCGCTGAAAGGATAAACCCTAAAAAGATAGCCGATGTTCATGAAAATGATGCAATATCTATGTTAGCTTCTCAAATTGCTCTTATACCAAAAAAAATTAGATCAGTTTTGAATGAATTTTCTCCTTCTATATTAGAAGAAAACTCATATGGACAAATTATAGATTCTCAATCTCCTTATGAAACTATAAATGCTTTTAATAATAGACCCAATAATCCTTATGCGAATTATTATAATCCTGGTTGGAAGAATCATCCAAATTTTAATTGGAATAACAATACAGCTAATCAATAATGGATGAACAACTCTATAGGAAATCTACCTAATCAAGGAAATATAAATTATAAACCTTCTTATCCGCTTGGATTTAATAACACTCAATTTAAAGATAAGAAGTTATCTATAGAAGAATTAATATTAAGTATGGGTCATCACATGCAAAATCAAGGAAATCAATTACAAATTCAAGTAAATCAATTACAAATTCAAGGAACAGCAATTAAAAATATTGAAACTCAACTCGGAGATATCGCTACCGCACTTAACAATAGAATTTCTGGAACTTTTCCTAGTAATGTGGAAATAAATCCTAAAGACCAAGGAAAAGAACAAATTAAAGCGATACAATTACGAAGTGGAAAAGAGTTAGAAACTAAAATTCAGAAAGAAACAGAAAGTAAAAATGAGGAAGTGGGAATCGAAAAAGAAAAGGATCAGCAAAATCAAAACTTAGAATATCTATTGACCCCTATGAAAATATCTATAAAAAACCACCACAAACATTTCCTCAATGACTAAAGCAACATAAAAAGATAAGAAATTTGCTAAAATCCTTGAAATTAAAAAAAAATTAATGGTAAATATTCCTTTTGTAGAAGCATTAAAACAAATGCCTAATTATGTAAAATTTATTAAAGATATTTTAAATAAAAAAAGAAAATTTACAGATAATGAAACTGTTGCACTTAGCGAAGAGTTTAGTGCAATTATTCAGAAAATGCTTCCTGAAAAATTAAAAGATCCTGGTAGTTTCACTATACCTTGCGCTATTGGAGAAAAATTTTATGGAAAAGCTTTGTGTGACTTAGGAGCAAGCATCAATCTAATGCCTCTATCAATTTTTCAAAGATTAAAATTAGGAGAAATTTCACCTACTTCAGTAACTCTTCAGTTAGCTGATCGTTCTGTAACTTATCCTAAGGGAGTTATTGAAGATGTGTTAGTAAAAGTGGATAAATTTATCTTCCCGATAGATTTTATTGTTCTAGATATGGAAGAAGATAAAGAAATTCCCATAATATTAGGAAGACCCTTTTTAGCCACTGGAAAAGCTATGATTGATGTTCAGAAAGGAGAATTGACTATGAGAGTAAACGATCAAAAAGTAACTTTTAACATAGCAAAATCAATGAAATATCCTACTTTAGAAAAAGATGATGAATGTTTTTGAATGGAAATACTTGAACATTTTCAAAATGAACATTTTAAAGAATATTATGAAGAAAAGTTAGAAAAAGAAAATGCTGAATTAATTGAAGAAGCAGATAATGAAAAACTGGATTATATACAGGAAAAATTTAAAATGTTGGATAATACTGAAAACGCTGAAAAGAATATAGTTCCGTCAATTATTAGACCTCCTGAACTCAAATTAAAGATTTTACCTAATCATTTAAAATATGCTTACTTAGGTAACCATTGAACCCTACCAGTTATTATATCAGCTGAATTGAATGAATCACAAGAACCAAAACTGTTAGACACATTAAAAAAATATAAGAAAACTTTTGGTAGGACTTTAGCAGATATTAAAGGAATTTGTCCTTCAATCTGTATGCACAAAATTATTTTAGATAATGAACATAAGCCAAGTGTAGATCCCCAAAAGAGATTAAACCCAATAATGAAAGAAGTAGTCAAGAAAGAAATATTAAAATGGTTAGATAATGGTATTATATATCCTATTTCGGACGATGCTTGGGTAAGCCCAATTCACTGTGTTCCTAAGAAAGGAGGAGTGACCGTTAAAGCTAATGAAAATAATGATTTAATACCTATAAGACAAGTTACTGGATTGCGTATATGTATTAACTATAGAAAATTAAATGCAGCCACCAGGAAAGATCACTTCCCATTACCATTTCTAGATCAAATGTTAGATAGATTAGCTGGACATAAATATTTTTATTTTTAGATGGATATACCGGTTATCATCAGATACCTATTGCTCCTGAGGATCAAGAGAAAACTACATTTACTAGTCCTTATGGAACATTTGCTTTTCGAAGAATGCCTTTTGGATTATGTAATGCACCTGCAACATTCCAGAGATGTATGATGTCTATATTTAGTAAATTAATTGATGATGGAATAGAAGTATTTATGAATGATTTCTCTGTATTTGGAACTTCATTTGACACATGCTTGAATCATCTTGAAAAATTATTATAGGTATGCGAGAAAACTAACTTAGTTCTAAATTTGGAGAAATGTCAATTTATGGTTGCAGGAGGAATTGTATTAGGGCATAAAATTTCGAAAAATGGCATGGAAGTAGACCTTGCAAAAATTCAAGTTATAGCTAAATTACCACCTCCAACTACAGTAAAAGGGGTAAGAAGTTTTCTTGGACATGCTGGATTCTACAGACGCTACAAAAAAGATTTTTCAAAAATTACTAAACCTCTATGCCAACTTTTAGAAAAGGACAAGAAATTTGAATTCACAACTGAATGCCTAAATGCTTTTAAATTATTAAAAGATAAATTAATCACATCACCTATAAAATTTTCACTTGATTGGGAGAAACCATTTGAACTTATGTGTGATGCTAGAGATTATGTTATAGGAGCAGTACTTGGGCAAAGATATGATAAAATTTTCAATGTTATATACTATGCTAGTAAAACTCTTAATAATGCTGAAATGAATTATACAGTTACTAAAAAAGAGCTATTAGCAATTGTTTATGCTTTGATAAATTTGGGCCTTATCTAATTGGAACAAAATGTATTATGCATACTGATCACTCTCTATTAAATATCTAATGCAAAAAAAAGATTCCAAACCAAGATTAATTAGATGGATATTACTAATGCAAGAATTTGATTTTGAAATCATTAACAAAAAGGGAACTGATAATCAAATTGCAGATCAATTATCAAGCTATAATATAATGAATTATCTGACACTGATAATGAAATTACTGACAGTTTTCTTGACGAACAACTATATAATATAAATGAGTGGAAAATACCATGGTATGCTGATATAGTAAATTATATTATAAGTGATATTTTACCACCTATGTTAATTTTGCAACAATAGAAAAAATTCATTCATGATGCTAAAACATATTTTTGGGATGAACCATATTTATATAAGCAATGTAAGGATCTTATAATTAGAAGATGCGTGCCTTATGAAGAAACAGAACAAATCATTCAGAAATTTCATGATTCTGATTTTGGAGGACATTTTGGAACAGATAAAACTGCTTATAAAATTTTATAATCTAGATTTAATTGGCCTACTCTTTTTAGAGATGTTTATAGATATACCAGAACTTGCGACAGATGCCAACGAGTAGGTAATATATCTAGAAGAAATAAAATGCCTCTAAATTTTATACTAGAAGTTGAGATTTTTTATGTTTGGGGATTAGATTTTATGGGACCATTTGTTCCTTCATTTGGAAACTCATATATATTAGTTGCTGTTGATTATGTTTCTAAATGGATTGAAGAACAAGCTTTACCTCGATGTGATGCTAAGAGTGTTTCAAAGATTCTAATGAAAAATATTTTTACTAGATTTGGAATGCCGAGAGTAATTATCACTGACGGAGGATCTCATTTTAGAAATAAATATATTCACAAACTAGTAGAAAAATTTAATATTATTCATAAGATATCAACTGCTTTTCATCCACAAACCAGTGGATTAGCTGAAGTTTCTAATCAAGAAATTAAATATATTAGAAAATACTGTAAACCCTAATAGATTGGATTGGTCTATAAGACTAGACACTGCATTATGGGCATACAGGACTGCTTATAAAACTCCGATTGGAATGACTCCTTACAGGCTTATTTATGGAATGACTTGCCACTTACCAGTTGAATTAGAATATAAAGCTTATCAGGCAATTAAAGAATTTAATTACAATCCGAAAGAAGTCGGTGAGAAGAGATTATTGCAAATGAATGAATTAGAAGAATTAAGAAATGAATCTTATCATAATGATAGAATTTATAAAGAAAAAAATGAAATTATGGCATGATCGGAAGATTAACCTGAAGAATTTTGAGCCAGGACAAGAAGTTTTGCTTTATAATATAAGATTGAAATTATTTTCTGGAAAATTGAAATCTCGATGGTTAGGGCCTTTCACTATAACTCAAATATTTTCATACGGAACTATAGAGATTGAAGATCAAAAAACTGGGCATAGATTTAAAGTAAACGAACATAGATTAAAACCTTATTTTTAAGGGAGAAGACCAAATTTTAAAGAGGTTTTAATGCTCAGTCAACCTGATTACTAACTAAATTAGGTCGGGCTGACGACGTTAAACCAAGCGCTTTATGGGAGGTAACCCATAGTTGTTATTAATTATGATTTATTTACTAATTTTATTGAAAATTTAAATATAGAATAAATTCTACTACTCATTTTACTTTTTAAAATCATCACAACTTTGAATCTATACAAAGAAATCAGAAAATATTCGGACCAGAGCGAAAATTGGGCAATTTACCTAATCTCGGCGACGGCGAGATCGATCCCGCCGACAGCGAGATCGGCGCGTCCAAATTCAGTTTAAAGTATTAACTAGCTCGCCGATGGCGAGATCGTTACCGCCGACGGTGAGATAGTTAAAAAGTGGTTTTTAAGAGTTATTTTGCGGTTTTGGGCGGTTCTAACCTATAATATTCACTACAAAACGTTTAGAACTCATTATTTACACCATTCCTTCACTAGAAACGAATAGAGCCCCTTCAAAACAATCCATAATGGCCCCCAACCCATTAGAAACCACGAAATCCGGAGTGTTTAACCGACGAAAGTTTGTCAGTTCTGAGGCTTAGTGACTATTCAACAAGGTTTTGATGAAGAAGTGACTGATTAAAGAAAGAGGATTCGTAAATAGAGGAGCAGAGAATTCATCGACAACAATTGAAGAAATGATTGTTCAGCGACATTGGGAGGTATTATGCTACACAGCATCTGCTGTTGTTATTCCAGTAGTCAAGGAATTCTTTTCTAATATGCATGCGATCCATAATGGAAGTGTTTACGTAAGAGGCAGATGGGTAACTTTCACTCCTTCTCGAATCAATGAATTATACTCGATTGAAAATACCCCTGTTTGCCACTATTCAAATTTTGTTCCGACAAGATATAACTTGAACGAGATATATTGATATCCGACCGATGAACCTGATGACTGGGAAATACGAGAAGATGGGTATGCAAGTTTTTCAGCATCACTTCTTAACCCCGTCTCAAAGCATTGGCATTTATTTATTTCGTCGAAGTTATTACCCACTATGAGGGTAAACAAAGTCTCGAAGGAATGCGCAATTTTAAATTACTGTATTCAATCTGGATTACCTATCGATATTGGATCTATCATTGACGATTAATTGTGAATCGATCGATTCATGGACTCGGACACCCATCAACAATTTTTGCTTTATGTAGTCAGTACCAAGTTTCCTATGAAGCTTAGGAAAAAGTGTTGTTACCCTGGAAACCATTAGATCCGACAGATATGTTTCCTACTTTGGATAACAATGATGATATAATAATTATCTACGATCGAAGCATCTCAAAACAATCCTTTAATCGAGCCTTTGGTCGATAAAACTAACCGATTCTATGAAAAATTAAAGGATTGGAGAAGGAATTACAAAATGTGATGAATTCTATTGATAATATCTCTGATTTATTCGATCACATAGACTGGAGAATGAAGGAGCATTTCAATCATTCAGGACATCTG
The DNA here is from genome assembly GCA_022702705.1 of Papilionanthe hookeriana x Papilionanthe teres. Classification (NCBI taxonomy): domain Eukaryota; kingdom Viridiplantae; phylum Streptophyta; class Magnoliopsida; order Asparagales; family Orchidaceae; genus Papilionanthe; species Papilionanthe hookeriana x Papilionanthe teres. The sequence continues at coordinate 37,993,061 of CM040424.1, read as the reverse complement.
GAGGCAAGTTTCATACGACTGTTGAGACAGAAGGGATGGATTGAAGAAGATTCAACAGAAAAATTCCCCTTCAGGCCTTTCTACAACCTATTTGTGCATCGACGATCTATTGGGAATATCAGAGAAGAAGTTAGTTCAGAATCCAATGAGTAGCAGAGATTTATCCTTATATTATTTATGTGTGTTGATTTGAACGTAGTCTTTAATATAATTTGGATTTTACGAAGTTAATCTCTGTTTATATGATATTGTATGTTGTTTGTTTAGTCTTAGCATTTAGAGTATCGTGGTGTGGATTGTAATGCTGAGTTAGATGTGTTTTGGTTAATTTGCTAAGTCAATTGTTAGTTTTGTGGTATTTGAAGTTTGTAAGTTCATGGATTTCATTTATAAAAGTTATAATGTTTGTGTTGTGTAAACCTTATATAAGTCAGTAGAATATCTAATCTTAGAAAAATATATCAAATTAAGTGACCGAACATTAGAACAAGGCTTAATTAAATTGAACATAATTGAAATCATAAAAATTTTTAAAAATTTGTGAATCCCGCTGACGGCGAGATCGACCCCGCCGACGGCGAGATTTTCCCGAAACTTTAGCCTTGGTGAATTAATTAGCTCACCGACGGTGAGAAATTTCTCGCCGACAGCGAGATCGCGAAATGTACTATATTTTGACCGGTCAACCGACACTATTCATCTTCCCTTTCCTTAAAACTTCAAAAAACCGACCTAGGGCTTGATAGATCTGGGATTTGGAGCGATTTCAAGACATTTTAACGCCGTATTTCATCTTCCATTGGTAAGAGCTTCACTCCTATGTAAAAATTTTTTATTTTCACCATGAATTTCTTCTACATTGAGGATTTTGGGAAATTTTTGAAAAGTGATGAAAAGACTTGGAAGAAATTCATGGAACTTGATTTAGATTGACTTTAGTAACATTAGGAAGCCATTTTAGTAATATTTTGGAGATTAGTTAACATTTTTGTAAGTTTGATAGATCGAAAAAGTGGCTCCGCGTTAAAGAAGATGATTGGATTATGAAGAAAACCGATTTGTGAATGCAAGGGCACAGTCAAGATATTTTGACAACATTCAAGCCAGGAAATGTATTCAAGATCGAGTTTTTAAAAATCCAGGAGGATAAGTGGAATGAATAATCAAAGAAAGAGGATGGGAGAACTTCTTTTAAACAACAAATAGAGCTGCAGTGGAAGTAGTTAAAGAATTCTATGCCAATCTGACAGCGATAGAAGATGCACCAATAAAGGTGAGAGGATTTTTAGTCGATTTCAATGCTGCAAGAATCAATTCTTTTTATGAATTACGAGACTTACACACCAGCGAGTATGATACTTTTGGAACAATGGAAGGACCGCTGTAAGAAGTGATAAACTTTCTCACTGATGGGAAAGGAGTTTGGAAAATCAAGCAGCGTGAATGGGTAAACTTCCATCTTTCTATGCTGAATGCAATATCTAAAGCCTAAAATTATTTTATTTGTTCTACCTTGTTACCCACCTATCATCATTGTGAAGTAACAAGAGATAGAGCAGTTCTGAATTTCTGTATTCAGAACCAAAGAAGTATTAATGTGGGAAATATTATTTACAAAAATATATTAGCCACTGTAAGAAGTGAGAGTGGAGGAGGACTAGGACACCCTGGTTTGATTTATGCACTCTGCCAATTATCTGGGGTAGAGGCGAGAGATGATGAGGAATGGGTGGAGCCTATGAAACTCATTACTCCGGCTAATATTAAGACTTATGAATCCCACGAAGAATGGAGATCTGGATCTAGGAGTTACGTACCTTCAACTAGTAGGGATATTCCCTCCACCAGTTATGATCCTCCTACTTATAGTTCTCCTACCCTTCATGATTTAATGAATGAAATGACCCTACAGTGGAAGAGCTTTGAAAAGATTGAGGAAAAACTGGAGCATATTGATCAGAGAATTGGAGGATTAAAGCGAAGGCATGATTATGACAGTAAGTATCTCCAGAGACATTCGGAGTTTGAGATAGCTTATTATGATGCTGAGAATTGTTACAAGAGAGGAGAGCTTGATGTTATATTTCCTGAATGCCCCCGCTACAGTCATTACCCACCGATCAAGGAAACGATGATATAGTTTGGGACTATTACGCGGAAGATTAGATTCTATGTTTATTTGTTTAGTTATTTGACTTATAAACTTTGATGTTATGATTGATTGTATGTTTTTCTTAAAACTTTAGTATTAATGTTTAGTTTATGAACTTGATTATGATGTGGTGTAGATCTTTTTAAACATTGTTGTTAAAGTTATATAGTTTTTAAAATTTTAATGTTTTTAGACTGTTATTGTAACCTTGGATTGAATTAGTAAATGTATGTGGATGTAGTGTAATATGTTAGTATTAAATATGGAGTATTGTGTTAAACTTCTTTACCCAGCAATTTCTTTAATATTATGTGTGTAGAAAGATATTAACAGTACAGGTAATTAAGTGATGAAAAGAACCTGCAGAACTTCAAAAAGAAGAAATACCTAAAGCACGAAGTTATGATTTAAAATTATAGTTTATTTCATTTTCACCCTATATAGATAGAAAAAATTAAGTTTGGGGGAGGGAAAAACACAAATTTAAATATTAAATTTTTCTCAATTTATATTTTCAAAAATTATTATAAAATGATTTTCTGTAGTAATTTTAATTCAGTAAACTAGAATTAATTTATTTAATTATTATAGAAAGTTAAGAGAAATACTTTTAATGATTAACTAATTTTTTAGATTAAGGATATTTAGTATAAGAGAATAAGAATATAGTTAACTATTTATAGTAAAGAAAACTATATTTTCAAATATAAAATTCTTAGGTATTTAGTTGAGAAAGAAAAGTTTGAAACTCAATGAAGTAAAAACTTTGAAATACATATAAGAGAAGTAAATGTTTCAGCTTCAAATTTAGGAAGAGGAAAATGAAGTTCAAAATTATTAACAGGCTAACCAAAAATAGTGATCCTCACTTAAAAAAGTAAAGAAAAAGGGATTGAAAATCAATCCAGAAAGAAAAGAAAAAGAAAAAAATATACATGTATATATAAAGTGAGGAGAAGCTTGAGGAGATGTCTTATCAAAAATTGGCTTCATTTGAATCAACATAAAGGGTAAACTTCAATTGCATTTCTGAACTTATATATATGGATTAGTATTTTACTAAGTAGTGCTTTCTTGAAATTCCTATCATCTGAATATCTTAAGTAATTTAATATTGAAAAGTATAGTCATTCTTGAAATAAATAGAAAACTAGAAATCTTAAACTTGAGAACTAAATAGTCTTATATCTATAGAATTAGTTTAATTATTTTAAAATATTTCTAGAAAACTTTATTATAATACATATTTGAATTAAATTCATAGCAATTTTGAATTAAAACTTTATTACAAATAATCATTTACTTTTATTAAGTATAAAAATTACTTGAGGACAAGTAATACTTAAGTTTGGGGAATTTGATCACTAGAAAATGTATTAAGAATTTCATACCAATTTTATATGAAATTGCACTTTAAAGAAAGGTATTTTCTGTGTTTTATTGCAGGAATGAAGAATTATAAGTACTGAAAGCAAAAAGCACAAAAGAAACGGATTTGGAGCGAAAAGGACTCAATTTGATGAAAAATTGAACTGTCCCGCCGACGGCGAGATTTATGCCGCCGACGGCGAGATTTTCCCGATAATTTTTGAATATTTTATAAAGAGCCCACCGACGGCGAGATCAAGCCCGCCGACAGCGAGATCGGCACGGTTAGCTCACCTTTTAGAAGCCCGCCGACGTCGAGATAGAGCCCGCCGACGGCGAGACAGTTGAAAAGAGCCAGATATAATGAACCTGGAAGCTTTTTGAAGAGGTGCTTAAGCAACCTTTAAAGATTTGACTCCTTCTATAAATAGAGACGATTTGTGTCATTTAAGTGTTATTTTAAGTGTCATCTTTTGGTGTGTGTCATTTTTGGTGTGTGTTGGTTTTGTTTTTATTTGTGTTGGAGTAAATCAGAGAGTCTTAGTGAGTTTAATTAAGTGTGATGTACTGGAAGGAAGATTCAAAGGAACTTCAAGGAGTCTGCTTGGGGAGAAGAATTGAGATAAGTATATTTGTTATTGTTTGTTAACTTTAATGAAATCCATGCTTTGTGTTATTTTTCCCATGCTTTCTGAGTAGTTTCCTTAGTGTTTTTCCTTGTTGTTGAGATTATGTGTAGTGACGAATCAAAGTAACTGTGCCTAAAATTATTAAATAAAAATTGTGATAATCTTTTACTTAAAACTTAATTTACTTTCAATTTGCCCAATTGATTTGTTAACATATGTTGAATTATCAACTATAGTAAAGATTAAATCCGAGATTCAAGGAAGTCAAAAGCCTTGGAAGGAGGGTGCAAATAAATAGGGAAATATTAACTATCAGGCGTAGAATTGGACATTTTAGTGTGACAGACTAAAATATTCAATTCGGGCCTATTGTTTAAGAGCTGAAGTGTAGATGTTAGCCCTCAGGCAAGGAGAATGTGGGAGCTCTGAAGTGGCAGTCGATATCCTCCCAGCCTAGTCGTAGATTGAGTAATCAAACATAGGACTAGTCAATGTTCTTTGCACCTGGACCAAAGGGTAAAGAATAGGAATGCTCCTATTTGGCACAATACAAACTCTAAACTACTTTAATTCATCATTCACTTAATTCTCTCAACAAGGAGAAAGATGATTTTCTAAATTAGAATCTTACATTTAAACTTTTTTGAGCAATAGTTTTAGTATAAGTGTTCTTAATTTCCGTATACTAATTTAGTAAGTCTACTTTAATTTGTCTTTGAAATTCTCTAACTTCCCTGTGGGATCGATATCTTGGACTCCATTAGAGCCCTTTATTACTTGATAACGATACGTATACTTGCGTAGTATCCACATTATAAAACATAAATAAAAGAATCATCAGTGTAAATACGTATATTTGGTGCGGGATCAAGTTTTTGGTGTCGTTGCCAATATCAATAACTTATTTTTGTAAGTACAAATATCAAAAGTGGGTTAGCCTCCCTTGTAATATATTCTGAACTCTCGGGAAAATCACGTCGTCGGTGCCATCGACCTCGCCGTCGGCACCCTAGGTCAAATTTGCATAATTTAGTCATTTTTGCTCCAAATTCACTCCTTTTTTGCATATTTTTGCTACATTGTCCTTAAATCTTCATACCTGTAGAAAAACAAAAAAATACCCTTCTTTAAAGTATAATATCATTAAAATCAGTATAAAATAGGCATGAAAATCTTAACATTTTTTCCTGGGTCAATGACTAAATTTGTTCTTTCGCATACCTCTAAAATGTTTTCTATGTTGCATAGTCATGCATCAAATGAATCTCCAAATACTGAGAAATCATCCATAAACACTTCTATTCCATCATCTATTAATTTACTAAATATGAACATCATACATTTTTGAAATGTTTCAGGCGCATTACATAATCCAAAGGGCATTCTTCTAAAAGAAAAAGTTCCATAAGGGCTAGTAAATGTAGTCCTCTCTTGATCCTCAGGAGCTATAGGTATTTGTTCATAACCGGTATATCCATCCAAGAAGTAATAATACTTGTGTCCAGCAAGTTTGTCTAGCATTTAGTCTAAAAATGGTAAGGGAAGTGATCTTTTCTGGTGGCGCCATTTAATTTTCTATAATCAATACATATTCACCAACTAGTGACTTGTCTTGTCGGTATGATTTCATTTTGTTCATTTACATCAACAGTCACTCCTTCTTTCTTAGGAACACAATGAATTGGGCTCACCCAAACATTATCAGAAATAGGATATATAATTCCAGCATCTAACTACTTTAAAATATCTTTTTTAACCACTTTTTTTGTTATCGGTTCAGTCTTCTTTGTAGATCAACTCTAGGTTTATGTTGTTCATTCAATAAAATCCTGTGCATACAGATCAATGTACTAATTCCTTTAATAGCTGCTAAGGACCAACCAAAAGCCTTTTTGTATCTTTTTGAGGTTTCCAATAATTTTTGTTCTTGATATTCATTTAAATCCGAATATAAAATGATGGTAAGGTAGATGATTCTCCTAAAAAATATACTTCAAATGATTAGGGAGAATTTTCATCTCAAGTTCAGGGGGTTTAATGATAGATGAAATTAAACTTTTATCTCTATTTTTCATAGTATCCAATCTTTCAAATCTTTCTTGAACAAATTCTAACTTTTCATTCTTCATATCATCCAAATCATCTTCACTCACTTTCATCCTCACATTCCAAATTCTCTTCAAAAACTTCTTTAAAATGATCTTCTCTCAAATAATCGCATATTTCCATTCGAAAGCACTCATCATCTGTTTCAGCTGAAGGGTATTTCATAGATTTAAGAATATTGAAAATTACCTCTTGATCATTAACTCTCATAGTTAACTCTCCTTTTTGATCATCGATCATAGCTCTCCCAGTAGCATGGAATGGTCTTCCCAAAATAATTGGAACTTATTTATCTTCCCTCATGTCTAATACAATAAAGTCCACAGGAAAGATAAATTTATCCACCTTCACTAATACATCTTTCACAACTCCTTTAGGATAAGTGATAGAACAATCATCCAATTGAAGAGTCACAGATGTAGGTGAAATTTCTTCTATTCCCAATCTTTTGAAAGTTGATAAAGGCATAAGATTAATACTAGCTCCCAGATCACATAAAGCTCTTCCGAAAAATTTCTCACCTATAGCACACGGGATAGTGAAACTAGCAGGGTCTTTAAGTTTTTCATGAAGCTTCTTCTGAATGATTGCACTACACTCACCGCTAAGTGCAACAGTCTTGTAGTCTTCGAACTTTCTTTTCTTTTCAGAATATCCTGTATAAACTTTGCATAATCAGACATCTATTCTAATGCTTCAACAAAGGGAATATTAATCGTTAATTTCTTAAGAATTTTCAAAAACATTACAAATTCGTTATCCCTGTTCTGTTTTATTAGTCTTTGAGGAAACAGATGAGGTGGTTTTTCAACAGTTATCTTCATTAGTTCAATCGGATAGTATAAGTCTGGATATATCCTATTAGAACTTTTTTCAATGTTCACTTCCTCTCTTTCAACTTTAACTTCTTTTTGTACTCTTGTTTTCAATTCTTTTCCACTCCTTAAATGAATAGCCTTAATTTGCTCCTTATTTTGATCTTTTGGGTTGATCTCAACATTGCTAGGAAGATTTCCATAAGGTCTATTATTAAGCACAGTACAGATATGTCCCGATTGATTCTCTATATTCTTCATCGCAACATTTTGAGCTTGAATTTGATTACCCATATTCATAATTATTTCTTCAGTAGATAACTGCTTTTCCTTAAATTATGGGTTACTATTAAAACTAGGAGGATAAGATGGTCTATAATTGGTATTTCTTTGAATGTTTGGATTTCCAACTGAATTCATAGAATTGTTTCCCCTTTGCGGGTTAACAACAGCATTGTTATTATTTCAGTTGAAGTTTGGGTGATTCTTCCAACAAGGATTATAATAATTCGAATAAGTATTATTGACTTTATTATTTATGGCATTCAAGGTTTCATAAAGTGTTTGAGATTTATCATCTATCCTAATGAATTTTCTTCTAACACTGGGGGTGTTTGAGAATAACTTTTCCATATTGATCTATTTTCTTAGAAAGTGCAACAATTTGAGAGACTATCATAGTTATCACATCAGAATCATGAATACTAGCTACTCTCCTAAGATTTACTCACTCAGAGGGCCATTGAAAATTATTAGTAGTCATCTCTTCAATTAATGAATATGCTTCATCAAAAGGTTTTGACGTTAATAATCCACCAGCAGCAGCATTTATAATCGATCTCAAAGATCCCACTAATCCATTGTAAACTGTTTGAATTATTAACCAGTCTGGTAAAGCATGATGTGGACACTTTCTCATAAGATATTTAAATCTTTCCCAAGCTTTATATATATATTCTCCATCAAACTGACTAAAAGATGTGATATCATTCCTCAGCATAGCAGTTTTTGAATGAGGGAAATATTTTGACAGAAACTTTTATGAAAGTTCTCCCCAAGTTCTGATAGATCCAGGTGCTAACGAATTTAACCTTGTCTTAGCCTTATCCCTTAATGAAAAAGGAAAAAATCTAAGCCTAATAGCATTGTTCAACACTCCATTATATTTAAAGGTAGCACACAGTTCTAGAAAACTAGCGAGATGTACGTTAGGATCTTCAATAGGCGTTCCTCCAAATTGATTATTTTGTACCATTTGGATAATAGCAGGTTTAAGCTCAAATGAATTAGCAACAACATCAAGGTTTTGGATAGTTAAGTGAATTTCATTTGTTGTCGGATTAGCATAAACTCTTAAAGGTCTTGGTATATTTTCATTTTATTTATTTTGATTGTTCAAACTGTTCGCCATTTTGTGAGGATTTTTAGATTGTTTTTGTTGTTTTCAAATTTTTTTAATAGTACGTACTAATTCAGAATCGTAAGGCATTAAACCTATAGATCTGATACTACGCGTACAAACACAATAAGCACGCTAACAATAAACAAACATACACAATTATGACTTGTAATTCAAATATAAGTTTCAAATATTACAAAATTAATTTTAGCAGTTACCTCCCAGACAACGGTGCCAAAAACTTGGTGCGAGTTTTTTAAATTGCCAAAATTTATGAACTCAGATATATATATATATATATATATATATATATATATAAATTTAGTTTTCTATTGAGTCACACAATTAAACGCAAATATACGTATCGCTCAAGTAATACGGGGCTCCAGTGGAGTCCTGGTTATCGATCCCACAGGGAGGAAATTAATTTTATGGTGTAGCACAGAATTCACTTCTCGAGTCACAACACTATTGCAAGTAATCACTAATCTTAAAAGAGAGACAAACAATTTTAGTTACTAATTCTATTAAAATACGTCTTAACTCTCTTACAAGTTTAACTAACACAAGACTAAATTTATAACAGAGTTCAGTTGTAAGAAAGAATCTTCCTCCTCTCCAATAATAATGTGATGATTTAGTGACATAGATTAGTGATGCAAATGTATTGTGCCAAATAGGAGCATTCCTATTTTTTACCCTTTTCCAAGCGCATAAAGAACATTGGCTAATCCTATGTTCAGTCCCCAAATTCATGGTTAGGCTGGGCGGGTACTGGCTCTCACTCCAGAGGTCCCACTTCCCTTCCCCTGAAGGATAACTCTCACTTTAGTTTCCAAACCCTATGACCAAATTGGAGATTTCAGTCTGTCACTCTGAAATCTCCAATTCTACACCCATCAAAATATATTTTCCTATTTATTTGCACTCAACCCCCATGAACTACGTCACTCATTCATGGACATTGAATGTGACCTTCATTTTTGTTGTGGAACTCATAATCCTTCCGGAACATATGTTTCCCAACAAGTTTTAACAATTTAATTGACTAGTTCAAAAAGTAAATGAAATATGAAGTGAAAAGGTGATCACAAATTCTCTATAATAAATTGACACTTTATTTCCATGTCACAACATCAACACATCACATGAAAAGGAGGAGGACAGAGAAATCTACTCAAGACTCATGAGAAAAGATGACAAAACAACGATTATATATATATAAGCAACATCATACAAACAGAGTAAAGAAAAGAAAACTTATCCCAAACTCTTCCGCAAGCAAATCTCAAGGAATTCCTTTGACTCCTCTTTTTTCTTCACAACAACACACAATTCTCTCTTTAGATAAGTAAGAAAGAAGAAATCTCTCACTTTCCCACTCTAAATTTGGATCCAAAACAATTTAAATTCAGTCATAACTGATTTCTTAAGAGTTTCTTCAAGTATCACTCCAAAATCCGGCCAAATATATTGAATTTAGTTTAAAATTGGGATAGTGCGCGGTCCAGCGTAGGATAGGGTGTCGTCCAGCGATATGTTCCACTTTATGGTCCAAAAATCTATGTAAATTGGCAAGGTCTGGCGCTGGTGATAGTGTCGTTCAGTGCTAGTTCAGTAAATTGCATTTTGCTCCATTTTGCTCCAAATTTGCTCCTTTTTCGCTTCCATTTGCTCCAAAAGCCTAAAATCATTGTACATGCATGAAATCATGAAAAGTACCTTTCTTTAAAGTGCAATATCACCAAAAACAGGTATGAAATGAACATTAAAAAGCTATCAAATTTTTAGTGGATCACTTGTATATGGCATTCAAACTTTCTAATGTTGTTTGAGAATCTACCATTTGGCCTAATGAATTTTCTTCAATCATTGAAATTGGATGAAAAAAATTCATTCCAAATTAGTTTATCTTCCTTGAAATTGCAGCAACTAGATTTACTAGCATTGCAAAAGAATCAGATTAATGAATATTGGCTACCTTTTTAGGATTTACCCTCTCAAAAGGCCATTGAAAATTATTTTTAGTCATTTTTTCAATTAAAGCATAAGCATCATTAAATTTTTTATACATCAATGAACTACCAACAGCAAAGATTGATAATAGATCTAAGAGATTCAACTAATCCATTATAAAAAGTTTGAATTATTAATCAATCTGGTATTGAATGATGTAGACACTTTCTTAGGAGATTTTTAGTCATTTTCTTCAATTAAAGCATAAGCATCATTAAAGTATTGAATGATGTTCCCATGCTTCATAAATAGATTCCCTTTCAAACTGATAAAAATATGTAATACATTTCTAAGATAAGTAGTCTGATGGTGGAAAATATTTAGCAAGAAATTTTTGCGATAAATCACCCCAACTTCTGATAGATCCAGGTGCTAGTGAATGTAACCATATTTTAGCTTTATCCATTAATGAGAAAGGAGAAAGTTTTAAGTCTAATAGCATCATCCGAAAAACCATCATATTTAAATGCAGCGCAAAATTATCGAAAATGGTAAGATGTAAATTTGGATATTCAGGTTGTGCTTCCCGAAACTGATTTTTAGATACCATTTTGATAATAATAGGTTTAAGTCCAAATGAATTAGCCACTACAGTGGGATTTTAAATACTACCATGAAATTCATCTACTGTAGGGTTAGCACAATCTCTTAAGGTCTAAATTCTTGATGGATTTCAGCATTTTAATTATTTTGATTTGTCATTTCTTGAATATTGTTATCTTTTTCTATTTATTTAATTTTTAAAATTTTTCTTACAGTTCTTTATAATTTAGAATCGTATGGCACAAATCCTTCAGAACTCGAACTACGCATACACTATTATAAAACACAATAAAATAAAATTACACAATAAAAATAACAACTTCCTAAAATAAATCTTAGCAAGTTTAAATAATACTTTAGAAAGTAAAAATTAATTTTTTCTTCAAATTTTCTTTATTTTTATACTAATCACCAGTAATGGTGCGAAAAACTTGATCCACTGATTTTTATGCTTACAACATATATATGAATTGATACTCCTTTTTAAAGATATTATAATGTGGATACTACGCAAGAATACATATCGTTATCAAATAATATAGGACTTTCTGATTAAGCCCCGAGGAATCGCAACCATATGGAACGTGTTAAATAAAGGAAATATATTTTTAGCACAGAAAATAGAAAAACAACTTTGTTACTGTTTAGAAAAGATCTTACTTTAATTAAAGATAATATTCTAGGAAAAGAAATTTGATTCTTTTTGTTAATTTTTATAATTTAAACTAAAAGAATGTAAATGCTTTTACTAAACTTTTGTAAAAAGAAAACTAAGGCAAATGAAATATCATTTTCCTTAGTATGAATCAGTAATAAGTCATGAAAATTATTGTTGTTGAAGTATCTAAAATGTGTTTTGCCAAATAGGAGCAATTATATTCTTTACCCTTACCAGAGATGTTATAAGGAACATAGGTTAATCTATTGTTTTAAAATCTTGAAGAAATATTAGGCAGGAAAAATACTAGCTCTCACTCTAGTTTTCTCTATTCCCTCCACCTGAGGGATAACATCTCGTATCAAAACATAAAACATAAATCAAATTGGGGGCTTTAACACGTCACTCTAAAGTCCTCTAATTCTACACCCATCTCTCTATTTCTTTGCACTCAACCATATGGATTACATTCTCACTCATTTAATCTGATGTAATTATTTCCAATTGTTGACTGAGACAATACCATACCAATTTTTACATATTCTCACAACAATTTTTAACATCTTAATTGGCCAAATCAAGAAGTAAATGAAGTGCAAGGTTTTCAATCATCACAACTTCTACCAACATTGAAATCATATACTTCACACAAAATACTTTTATAACTTTATTACTTCATCATTTTAAAGAAAAAGATAAAAAAAACTACTCAGATATAATTGAGAAAATACAATCACAACTTGGTTTAAAAGTAGAAATCATAGTGAAAACACAAGAAGTTTAATTAAAAACCAAATGTAATAACAAAGATAAAAGGCTTATCTAAAAATATTCTCCACCAAACTCTTGAAGTTCCTTTGAAAACTTTACTTTCCCTTACAAGACTCTCTAGAGGTTGGCGCCCAACTCTGAGGACTCTAATTCTCACTTCTAATCCTAATACAAACTATAATAAAGTAAAGTAAAAAATGGTGAAGTGGAGTGGTGTGTTTCTAAAATAACTCTCTAACATAAACCACACTTTTAAACATAAACCACGCCCTACAACAACAACCATATTTCTGATCTTTAAGTCTTTTTTTTATAATTTTTCAATAGGTGCCTTTGTATCTCTTCAAATTGTATCCAGATTCAACGTATCTTCCAAGGGATGCATCCATTCAAGAGAGATTTAATTTAATTTTGGCGCCAATAAGGAGTCACCCACATTCTTACCAAGAGATGCCTAAAAAACCTCTTCAAAATGGCGCCTAAATATAAATATCTCTTTTTAGTAACTGTCGGCGCGTAAACGCGTGGTTCTGGCGCTTAGTCGCGAGCTTGCTAGCATGTAAGATCCAGATCTGGGCGCATAGCCGCGGGGCCTTGGCGCATAAGCGCGGGCTCTAGCGCTTAGCCGCCACAGATGACTTTTTCAATTTTCTTCATTTTTCCTCCAAATTTGATCCTTTTTCAATCTTTTCACCACAATCATCCATTTAATCATACATTTAAGAAAAATACACAAAATACCTTTCATTAAAGTGCAATATCATCAAAATAGATATAAAAATATGTATAAAAATATTATATATTTTAGATGTACACCGCCCCTGCCCAGTTTACTGACCACTTCGGTCCGACCAGCTACCTCAGTCCAGTCAACCGCTCACTTGCATGAATGCATGTTTCGCATTGGCATGTGTTTGCTTATCGGTTTACATGTTACACCATAACCTACATGTGCTTGCATTTTCCTGTGTGTTTATGATTCTCCCCGATGAGGTTCACCTCCCTATTGGGTAACCGCCTCCTCCGCATACCCATCTTGAGCCGCCGACTTCATGACATGCCCACCCTTTCGGGTCACTACCTCCATGGCATACCTATCTTAGGTCGTTGTCTTCACAACAGGCCCATCCCTTTGGGTCACGGCCTCACCGGCATACCCTTTTCACATCATTTTCTTCACAACATACCCATCTCTTTGGGTCACTGCCTCCTCAACATACCTTTTTTGGGCCTCTGCCTTTACGACATGCCCACTACCTCCTCAACATACCATTTCTGACCGCTGTCTTCACGACATGCCTCTCTTTTGGGTCATTGCTTCCATGACATACCCATCTTTCGGGCCCCTGCCTCCTCAGCATGCCCATCATTTTTGAGTCACTTCTCCCACGACATACTCACCCCTTTTTTCATATGACTGTCTGCATTTACATTTGTATGCTTGCATGGATAGCAAGTCAGGCTCGATAGAAGAGTGACTCTCATGTCGATCGTGATGCCTTAAAGAGCATTGCTTCTCGAGTTGAGGTTGGTGAGCAATGTTAGTTTTGTCATTGGAATTAACATGAGTATGACTATGCTAAGGGTCCAAGGGATCTAACTCGTGTTAATTTGCATGTTACGGGCTTGCATTTAATGGCTCTTATTTTTAAACTAAAAGATATATTTTCCTACTTAGTATGCTCACTATAATTTTAAAATTATGCATTTAGCAAACAAGGCCATATATAAGAGTAACTCTTTTAAAAATCCATCCTAAGTGACACTTTTTAGATCTCTGGATCATTAGGACTGGCAAAGTGCGGCAACCCCTTCAAAGTCATGTGTACCCGAAACTTACCCTGCACTTAGATGTTGGTTAGGAAACTCTCTCATTAGATGGTGTGCTAGGCAAGGAGCTAGCATGCTTGGTAGTATTTCAGACACCTCTAGATATTATTCTGTGTTGGTTTTTCTTATACTAGCAATGCCCCGCCTTTTTTGCCTTTTGGTATGCTTATGTGCCTGTCATACAAGGTATACTAGAACATTCTTCTGCAGGGATTCATGCTTATAAATATGCACACACACAGTTACCAAAAAGGAAGAGAAAGTAATGATCTCTAACATTTTGCTTGCATGTGCTATTTAACTACCCCCAGGCACGGTTCATTACCCATTGCATGTTGTTGGCTTTCCCGCTAACATTATTTTATGCAGGCCGAGTCCTTTTTTTCTCTTTTTAAATGTATTTGATAGAGTACCTAGGCTGAGTCTGTATCAAAAGTAAGGTACGAGCATGGGTTTCGAGGTGGATGATGCGTCAAACCATGTGACAGGGACCAAGAGCGCAGCTTGTGTCCCGTACCTTAAAATTGAATTTTTATATTGTTGTATTGATCTAGGACCGGACATGTATATGCGGAGTCCGACTGCCTTTTTTGTTTTCCTTGAATATGTTACCAACCCAACGACATCTTACCTCTTTTATATATTTCTGGAGTGATTTCCTTGTTGAGTGCCTACACGCATAGATTGATATTATTGTTTATTTTTGGTTGATCTGGGATTCCACAAAAATTATGATCAAGGCTTACTAAAGTCGCTAAAATTATGATTTTTCTACTTAAAAATCCTAATAAAAGATTAAGAAAATTAAAACATTAGGATTAAAATATTTAGGACTTTTAAAACTTTTCCTTTACTCTATGCATGGCCCTCAGGCCAGTTTTAAAACGGGTTGCATGCATGGCTATAACCCAATCATATTTAATAGGGCCTTCATGCTAAGGATTGTGGTAGATAACAGCATCATATTTGCATGTCCCAAGGAGAAGCCCACATGCTTCTCCAACCTGACTAGCCCAACATAGCTTTTTACATAATTGGTTGACTAGTGCGTGCTCCTCGACCCAGATGGAGTGTAAGTCCATTTGTTTGGAGCATTTCCAATTTTACATTTGAACCTCCCCTCCTCTTTCTTTCCTGAGACATTCTTGCCATCTCAGTGGGTATAATTTCCACCTCTTGGAGCTCCAGCCGATAGTCATATAATAAAGTTTCGTTTCTTTAACCTTAGGATTATTGAGGTTCAGTGAACGACACAATTCAAGTATTGCTGATTGGGGATCTCTGCTAGTGTTGGGTCAATTACATTCACAATCAGGTAAACTTAAGATCCTAATGGCTTGGAATGACAGGTCCATGGTACCTCTACTCGTCAACCTCTACCTTTTAGGATTACTCCTCCTTTGCTTTGACTACTGGAGCGAATTTTTAAATTTTTCAAAATTTATGAACTCAGATTTATATATATGTATTGATTTAGTTTTCTATTAAGTCACATAATTAAACATAAGTATACGTATTGCTCAAGTAATACAGGGCTCTAGTGGAGTCCTAGATATCAATCCCATAGGGAGGCAATCAATTTTATGGTTTAGCATAGAAATCACTTCTTGAATCACAGCACAATTGCAAGTAATTACTAATCTTATAAGAGAGACAAACAGTTGTAGTTCCTAATTCTACCAAAGTACATTTTAACTTTCTAACAAGTTTAACTAACACAATACTAAATTTATAACAATGTTCAGTTGTAAGAAAGAATCTTCCTCCTCTCCAATAATAATGTGTGATTTTTGTAACATAGATCAGTGATGCAAATGTATTGTGCCAAATAGGAGCATTCATATTATTTACCCTTTTCCAAGTGCATAAAAAACATTGGCTAATCTTAAGTTCAGTCCCCAAATCTGTGGTTAGGCTGGGAGGATACTGGCTCTCACTCCAGAGCTCCCACTTCCCTTCCCATGAAGGCTAACTCTCGCTTCGGTTTCCAAACACTAGGACCAAAATGAGAATTTTGGCCTGTCACTCTGAAATCTCCAATTCTACGCCCATCAAAGTATATTTCCCTATTTATTTGCACTCAACCCCCATGAACTACGTCACTCATTCATGGAAAATGAATGTCACCTTCCCTTTTGTTGTGGAACTCATAATCCTTTCAAAACGTATGTTTCCCAACAAGTTTTAATAATTTAATTGACCAGATCAAAAAGTAAATGAAGTACGAAGTAAAAAGGTCATCACAATTCTCCATAATAAATTGGCACATCATTTTCGTATCACAACATCAACACATCACATGAAAATGAGGAAGACAAAGAAAACTACTTAAGACTCATGAGAAAAGGATGATAGTTTGGGCAAAAATGGCGGGTCCCAGGGTTAAATCGTGAAATTTGAGAATTTAAGTTTTTTTGTTGATCAAGCATTGTCCAACGCTGGTGATAGCGCCGTTCGGCGCTATTTTATTCTCAATAGGCCAAACTCTCTATCTTTTGACGCGGTCTGGTGCTGGTGACAGTGTCTTTCAGTGCCAGTTCAAAAACTGGGCTTCCAACTTTCTTTTGCAATTTTGATCTTTTCAAGTCTACTCCGACGTCTAATTAGTCCAATTAAGCATTGAATAACATACAAAGGTCATGACAAATGATATTTTTTAACACAAACAACACAAAAAATCACTTTGATATATAAAATCCAAATTACAAACACACATAAATAACACTAAACGCTACACATCGTTAAGCCATAAAATACCAAAATTCAACGTCGCTCACAACCACAACACAATAACGCTGAAAATTGAACAAGAAAGCAAGTCCAAATATAACATCCAAGCAAAGCAAAGTAATCAGTTCAAATACATAAACAAATAAACACAATAATTAAGTCTTCATTCTTCCTCAGAAATATCATCTGCTCTTAAATCTCCAATTGATTGAACGTGAACAAACAAACTGTAGAATGGACGAAACAATAATTCTTCAGTAGAATCCTCTTCAATCCAACTTTTTCTTCTCATCATACGTATCAAACTTCCTTCAAGGTACCCAAAATGATCAAAGTGTTCCTTCATTCTCCAATCCAGATGATCAAAGAAGTCAGATAGATTGTTGATTGCATTCATCAGTTGTTGAATTTCCTTCTCCAATTTCTTAATTTTCTTCAAAATGATCTGTGAACTTTCAGGAAAGTAAGGAGGAATAGATGTCGACTCTGAGATGGTTGATCTTCAATGATACTCATTTCATTCATATCACAAACTGCCTGGTTACTATGTTCATTCATCGGGTCTATAGGCTTCAAAGGTAGAAGTACTTTTTCCCAATTCTTATATGGCACTTGTGATTGACTGCAGAGGAGAATATGGTGGAAGGAAGTCCAAGCCCATACTTTGATCCATGAACGATCAATCCCAAAACAAATTTAACAATTAAAGAACCAACATAAATCGGCATCCCCATTTGAATATAATAGTTCATAATAGCACATTCCTTAGTTACTTTACTGATTGTCATAGCTGGGAGTAATTTTGCACATATAACTTCAATGTAGGATTTAACAGTGTGGTCAAAAAACTTACATCATTCATCACTTTCATCAGTCAAATATCTGTATATATCATTCATGTTGTCCTTCGTTGGGGCAAAGTTTGAATAGTGGCAGATCGAAGACATTCTCAATCATGAATAAATCATTAATCTTTGTAGGAGTAAATGTGAAAAACCTACCTCGCATATAGACTAATCCTTGGTTGATTACATGAAGATTTGCATTAAAATCTTTCATAACCGGGACAACTACGGCGATAACAGTATAACATAATACCTCCCAACGTCTCTAAATAATGATTTCTTCAATTCGAGTAGTAGGAGAATTCGTATCTCGATTCACGAAGCCTCGCTCCTTAATCAAACTCATCTTTGAGATATTTTTGTTGAACAGATGTTGCACTTCGAAACTGATGAACTTTCTAAGGTTGAAAACTTAAAATCTTGAAGTTTTTATCGAGTCGGAATCCATTTAGATAGATTTAGGATCTTCCATTTCGTTCCTCTGGTAGTTTCCGCGTTTAGGGGAGGTTTTTGGGAGTTCAAGTGGAAGAATTGCCGCCAAGAACTGCCAAAATTTGAATTTAAAGACGAAAAACTGTTTATGAATAGTAGCGCGGTCTGGCGCTAGTTCAATTTTTGTCAAACATAGTTTTTTCCAAATTCATTTCAAACTTCGATTAGATTCATTTCTTTAAGGTTGTTAATGATATTTAAGGAAGGGTAGGACTTAATTAAGTAACAAAAAGACATAAATAACACATTAAACAAGCAAATACTCAATAAGTGTGGGTTGTCTCCCACAAAGCGCTTGGTTTAACGTCATCAGACCGACATAACTTTAAGTTATTCAGGTTGATCCAAGATTAAAACCTCTTTAAAATTAGGTTTATTGCCTTCAAAATATGGCTTTAATCTTTTTCCATTAACTTTAAATATTCTTTCAGATTTAGAGTCTTCGATAATCACAGCTCCAAATTGATAGATTTTTACGATAGTGAAAAGTCCTGTCCATCTAAATTTCAGTTTCCCAGGAAAAATTTTAATCTTGTATTGTATAGTAAAACTTTTTGTCCTGTTTCAAATTTCTTTTTAACAATTTTCCGATCATGCCATATTTTTCTTCTCTCCTTGTAAATTCTATCATTATCGTATGATTCATTTCTGATTTCTTCCTATTCATTCAATTGCAACAGTTTTTTCTCACCAGTGTCTTTCAAATTAAAGTTCAATTTTTTTAATGCCCAATAAGATTTTATTATAATTCAACTAGCAAGTGACAAGTCATTCCAAAGATTAATCTGTAAGGGGACATTCCTATAGGAGTTTTATAAGCAGTTCTGTATGCCCATAAAGTGGTGTCTAATCTTGCAGACCAATCTAATTTCTCAGAATTTATGACTTTTTCCAAAATTTGTTTAATTTCATGATTAGATACCTCTGCTAAGTCATTAGTCTGGGGATGATAAGCTGTAGAGATTCTATGAATAATATTATATTTTTTCTACCAATCTCTGATTCAGAATATTCTTAAAATAGGATCCTCCATCAATGATAATTACTCTAGGCATTCCATATCTTGTGAAAATATTTTTCATTAAAAACCTCGAAACACTTCTAGCATCACACTTAGGTAAAGTTATTGCCTCAATCCATTTTGATACAAAATCAACAACAATTTGTTTATATATATTTCCAAATGAAGGTATAAATGGTCCCATAAAATCTAATCCTCAAGCATCAAAAATTTCAACTTCCAAAGTAAAATTAAGAGACATTTCATTTCTTCTAGATATATTGTCTATTCTCAGACATCGATCACAAGTTTTAATAAATCTATAAATATCTCTGAAAATAGTAGGCTAATAAAATCCATATTGCAAAATCTTATGTGCAGTTCTATCAATTCCGAAATGTCCTCCAAATTCAGAACTATGACATTCTCAGATAATTCTTTCAATTTTTTCATAAGGCACACATCTCTTAATAATAAGATCTTTACATTGCTTATACAGATAAGGATCGTTCCAAAAATAAAATTTAGCATCATGTTTAAATTTCTTCCGCTGTTGCATTGTTAATTTAGGTGGTAAAATATTACTAACGATGTAGTTTACAATATCAGCATACCACGGTATATTTCCTTCAGTAATATTATATAGCTGCTCATCAATAAAAGTTTCTATTATTTCCTTTTCAAATTCAGCCAAATTAGGTTGCTCAAGTCTTGATAAATGACCAGCTATTTAATTATCGTCCCTTTTTTTATTAACGATCTCAAAATCGAATTCTTGAATTAAAGTATCAATCGAATCAGTCTTAGTTTAGCATCCTTCTTTTACATTAAATATTTAATAGCAGAATGATCAATATACACTATACATTTGGCTCCAATTAAGTAAGATCTAAATTTTTCAAAGGCATAACAGATAGTTAATAACTCTCTTTTTGTAGTGGTGTAATTAATTTGAGTATCAATAAGAGTCTTACTAGAATAGTATATAACTTTAAATATTTTCTCGTGTCTTTGCCCTAATACCACTCCAATAGCATAATCGCTCGCATCGCACATTAATTCAAATGGTTTCTCCCAGTCAGGTGGAACTATTATAGGGGCAACAATTAATGTTTCCTTTAACAAATCGAAAGCTTTTAGCATTCATCATCAAAATCAAACTTCCTATCTTTTTCCAAAAGTTGACATAGAAGCTTAGTAATTTTTGAAAAGTCTTAATATAGTGCCTGTAGAATCCTACATGTCCCAAAAAGCTTCTTACCCCTTTCACAGTTGTTAGAGATGGTAATTTTTCTATAATTTGAATCTTCGCAGGATCTACTTTCATGCCATTTTTCAGATATTTTATGCCCAAGAACAATTCCTCCTGCAACCATAAATTGATTCTTTTCCCCATTTAGAACTAAATTTTTCTTTCGCATACCTCTAAAACTTTTTCTAAGTTACATAAGCATGCATCAAATGAATCTCCAAGTACTGAGAAATCATCTATAAACACCTATATTCCATCATCTATTAATTTGCTAAATATAGACATCATACATCTTTGAAATGTTACAGGCGCATTACATAATCCAAAGGGCATTCTTTTAAAAGAAAAAGTTCCATAAGGGCTAGGAAATGTAGTCTTCTCTTGATCCTTAGGAGCAATAGGTAGTTGGTGATAACCGGTATATCTGTCCAAAAAGCAATAATACTTTTCTCCAACAAGTATGTCTAGCATTTGGTCTAAAAAATGTAAAGGGATGTGATTTTTCTAGTGGCGGCTTTTAATTTTCTATAATCAATACATATTCGCCAACTAGTGACTTGTCTTGTCGGTATAATTTCATTTCGTTCATTTACATCAACAGTCACTCCTTTCTTAGGAACACAATGAATTGGGCTTACCCATACACTATCAGAAATAGGATATATAATTCCAGCATCTAACCACTTTAAAATCTCTTTTTTAACCACTTCTTTCATTATTGGGTTCAGTCTCCTTTGTGGATCAACTCTAGCTTTATGTGTTCATTCAACAAAATTTTGTGCATACAGATCGAAGGACTAATTCCTTTAATATCTGCTAAGGACCACCAAAATACTTTTTGTTTCTTTTTAAGGTGTCCACTAATTTTTATTCTTGATATTCCTTTAAATCCGAAGATACAATGACTGGTAAGGTAGATGATTCTCCTAAAAACATATATTTCAAACGATTAGGGAGAATTTTCAGCTCAAGTTTAGGGGGTTTAATAATAGATAGAATTAAAATTTTATCTCAATTTTCTGTAGTATCCAATCTTTCAAATCTTTCCTGAACAAATTCTAACTTTTTAGTTTTTATATCATCCAAATCATCTTTACTTTCCCTTTCATTTTCATTTTCATCCTCACATCCCAAATTTTTTTCAAATACTTCTTTAAAATGATCTTCTCTCAAATAATCGCAGATTTTCATTCGAAAACACTCATCATCATTTTCAATTGAATGGTATTTCATTAATTTCAAAATATTAGAAGTTACCTCTTGATCATTAACTCTCATAATTAATTCTCCTTTTTAAACATCGATCATAACTCTTCCAGTAGCAAGGAATGGTCTTCCTAAAATAATTAGAATTTATTTATCTTCCTTAATATCTAATACAATAAAGTCTACAGGAAAGTTAAATTTATCCACTTTCACTATTACATCTTCCACAACTCTCTGAGGATAAGTGATAGAACAATCAGCCAATTGACGAGTCACAGATGTAGGTGAAATTTCTCCTATTTCTAATCTTTTGAAAGTTAATAAAGGCATAAGATTAACACTAGCTCCCAGATCACATAAAGCTCTTCCAAAAAATTTCTCACCTATAGCACACGGGATAGTGAAACTACCAAGGTCTTTACAATTTTCATGAAGCTTCTTTTGAAGAATTGCACTACTCTTACCGCTTAGTGCAATAGTCTCGTGGTCTTTGAACTTTCTTTTCTTTTTAAGAATGTCATTCATAAACTTTGCATAATCAGGTATCTGCTCTAATGCTTCAACAAAGGGAATATTAATCGTTAATTTCTTAAGAATTTTCAAAAACTTTACAAATTTATTATCACTGTTCTGTTTCTTTAGTCTTTGGGGAAACGGATGAGGTAGTTTTTTAACAGTAATCTTCATTGGTTCAATTGGATATTCGTCTGGATAATCCTATGAGAACCTTTCTCACTGTTCACTTGCTCTCTTTTAACTTCAACTTCTTTTTGTACTCTTGTTTCCAATTCTTTTCCACTCCTTAATTGAATAGCCTTAATTTGCTCCTTGCTTTGATCTTTTGGGTTGATCTCAACATTGCTAAGAAGATTTCTAGAATGTCTATTATTAAGCGCAGTCAAAATATGTCTCAATTGATTCTCAATGTTCTTCATCGCAACATTTTGAGCTTGAATTTGATTACCCATATTCAAAATTATCTCTTCAGTAGACAACTTCTTTTCCTTATTATTAAAACTAAGAGGATAAGCAGGTGTATAATTAATATTTCTTTGGTTATTCGAATTTTCAACTGGATTTATAGAATTGTTTCCCCATTGTGGGTTAACAACAGCATTGTTATTATTCCAGTTGAAGTTCGAATGATTCTTCCAACTAGGATTATAATAGTTCGAATAAGAGTTATTGACTTTGTTATTTATAGCATTCAAGGTTTTATAAGGTGTTTGAGAGTCTATCATCTATCCTGATGAATTTTCTTCTAACACTGAGGGTGTTTGAGAATAATTCATTCCATGTTGATCTATTTTATTAGAAAGTGCAGTAATTTGAGAGACAATCATAGTTATCGCATCAAAATCATGAATACTAGCTACTCTCTTAGGATTTATCCTCTCAGAGGGCCATTAAAAATTATTAGTAGACATCTCTTCAATTAACAAATATGTTTCATCAAAAGGTTTTGACATTAATGATTCACCAGTAGCAACATCGATAATCGATCTCAAAAATCCCACTAATTCATTATAAAATGTTTGGATTATTACCAGTCTGGTAAAGCATGATGTAGACACTTTCTCATAAGATCTTTAAATCTTTCACAAGATTCATATATGGATTCTCCATCAAACTGACTAAAAGATGTGATATCATTCCTCAGCTTAGTAGTTTTTGAAAGAGGGAAATATTTTGACAGAAACTTTTGTTAAAGTTCTCCCCAAGTTATGATAGATCCTGGTGCTAACAAATTTAACAACGCCTTAGTCTTATCCATTAATGAAAAAGGAAAAAGTCTAAGCCTAACAACATCGTTTGACACTTCATCATATTTAAAGGTAGCACACAGTTCTAGAAAACGAGCGAGATGTAAGTTAGGATTTTCATAAGGTGTTTATCCAAATTGATTAATATGTACCATTTGGATAATAGCACGTTTAAGCTCAAATGAATTAATAGCAACATCAGAGTTTTGGATAGTTAAGTGAATTTCCTCTACTATTGGATTAGCATAATCTCTTAAAATTCTTTGTATATTTTTGTTTTGATTGTTTTGATTGTTCAAGTTATTCGACATTTTGTGAGGATTTTCATATTGTTTTTGTTATTTTCAAATTTTTCTAATAGTACGCTCTAATTCAGAATCGTAAGGCACTAAACTTATAGATCTGATACTACACATCAAACACAATAAACACACTAACAATAAAAAAACACACAATTATGACTTGTGATTCAAATATAAGCTTTCAAATACTACAAAATTAATTTTAGCAGTGCCCTTTCTTTCCCGGCAACGGTGCCAAAAACTTGGTGCGACTTTTTAAATTTGCCAAAATTTATGAACTCAGATTTATATATATTGATTTAGTTTTCTATTGAGTCACACAATTAAATGCAAGTATACGTGTCGCTCAAGTAATTTAGGGCTCTAATAGAGTCCTAGATATCGATCCCACAGGGAGGCAATTAATTTTATGGTGTAGCACAGAAATCATTTCTTAAATCACAGCACAATTGCAAGTCATTACTAATATTATAATAGAGACAAACGGTTGTAGTTACTCATTCTACCAAAGTACGTTTTAACTTTCTAACAAGTTTAACTAACACTAGACTAAATTTATAACAAAGTTCAGTTGTAAGAAAGAATCTTCCTCCTCTCCAATAATAATGTGATGATTTTTGTGACATAGATAAGTGATGCAAATGTATTGTGCCAAATAGGAGCATTCATATTCTTTACCCTTTTCCAAGCGCATAAAAAACATTGGCTAATCTTAAGTTCAGTCCCCAAATCCGTGGTTAGGCTGGGAGGATACTGGCTCTCACTCCAGAGCTCCCACTTCCCTTCCCCTGAAGGCTAACTCTCGCTTCGGTTTCCAAACCCTAGGACCAAATTGAGGATTTCAGTATGTCACTCTGAAATCTCCAATTCTACGCCCATCAAAGTATATTTCGTAATTTATTTGTACTCAACCCCCATGAACTACGTCACTCATTCATGGACATTGAGTGTGACCTTCACTTTTGTTGTAGAACTCATAATCCTTTTGGAATATATGTTTCCCAACAAGTTTTAACAATTTAATTGGCCATATCAAAAAGTAAATGAAGTACGAAGTGAAAAGGTCATCATAAATTCTCCCTAATAAATCGACACATCATTTCCATATCACAACATCAACAAATCGCATGAAAAGGAGGAAGACAAATCTACTCAAGACTCATGAGAAAAGGATGACAAAACATAGATTATATATATAAAAGCAACATCATACAAACAGAGTAAAGAAAAGACAATATCTCAAACTCTTCCCCAAGCGAATCTCAAGGAATTCCTTTGACTCCTCTTTTTTATACACAATAACACACAATTCTCTCTTTATATAAGGAAGAGGAAATCTCTCACTTTCCCTCTCCTCCTACACTCCTTAGAAGATAACACACAAACCCTAGATTTCCTAAGAAAAATGAAAAGACACACTCACTCTTCACTCCCTCACACTCTAAACTCTCTGCCCCTCTCACTAAATTTGGCTCCAAAACAATTTAAATCCGGCCACGGTTGATTTCCCAAGAGTTTCTTCAATCATCCTTCCAAAAATTGGCCAAATACATTGAGTCTAGTTTGAAATCAGGATAGGGTGTGGTCCGGCGCAGGATAGGGCGCCGTCCGACGCTATTTTCTACCTTCTGGTCCAAAGTCTCTGTAATTTGGCGTGGTTCGGTACTGGTGACAGTTCTAGTTCAATAAAATACACATTTGCCCCATTTTGCTCCAAATTTGCTCATTTTCACTTCCTTTTGCTCCAAAGGCCTAAAATCATTATACCTACATGAAATCATGAAAAATATCTTTCTTTAAAGTGCAATATCATCATAAACAGGTATGAAATGGACATTAAAAAGCTATCAAATTTTTAGTGGATCAACTACCCCTGTTGAGCCCTCTCGCTCCTTTTGACTTCATTGATATCATTTTGACAGCCCGAAACTGATGAGTTGTCACCCGTTTGGGATACGAAGATTTGTCCTCTGCACCTATGGCTTGGATGTGCTTTGAGGCATAAGGATATCTCTGTCAAAGTGATTGTGGATATATTGTGGGCTGCATATATTGATGAGCCGCTACCCATTCGAGATGTGAGAGACTCACTCTCTGCCTGATGGCTTAGCGTGCTATTTGAAGAATAGGGACTTTCTCATACGAAATAACTACCGTTTGATGACCTATTTCTTAAGGATCATGATAATAAAGTAATCCCCTTTTATTGAGAGTATTATTGGGTATCCCCAAAGTTATAATTAACCAGGTGGAATACATCACCTTAGGAGTGCTCTTGACCCCAGAACAATCACATACTCCTGAATCTCTGGTAATGAGGAATATACGTAAGTCTTCTTCCACGGATGCTGGTCGAAGGTGCTTCTGATCGATCTTATTTGGACAGACATGCTCGACCTATCCTTTTGAGTTTTATCGCACGTAGGCTCTCCACACTCTCTTTGTTTGTCATCTTTCTCGATTTCTCTCTTCTCCCGATCATTCATATGACCTGGAAGAGAGATTTATTCAAAAATAGGAAGTATACGACGATCGACGTGCTGGAGACACTTCTAAAAAAAATAAAAATAAATGCAACCGAAAACATGCCTGATTTTCTTATGCTCCAACTTTTTTCCTAAGTTCAAAACAACTTTATTAAATGCTTCTGCTTGGTCATTTGTTTTAGGATGATGTACGAAAGCAAAATTTAAATTAATATCGTGGCTTTGGCAAAAATCTCTAACCCCTTGATCGACAAATTAAGTTCTATTATCGATGATAATTACTAAAAATAATCCGTATAGAGAAATAATGTTTGTCCTGATGAAGTTCCGAAAGACTCCTACTACGATGTGAGCAAGTGCCATGGCTTCAAACCATTTTAAGAAATAATCTACGACAATCAAGAGAAACTTGCACTGGCATTTCGAGGTCAAAAAAGGATCGAGGATGTCAACTCCCCATATTGCGAAGGACCAGGATCTGAAGATAGGTTGTAGCATGTGAGCTGGTTGATGTTATAAGAAGACATACTTCTGGCACTGCGTACATTTTCTAAACATTACCTCAGTGTACTTGAGAAGTATCATTATCATTGAATTCTATGTGCCAATATTCTCCCTCCATAATGGGATCTACATTCACCAGAGTGGAATTCCTTGAAGATGCCTTGGATTTTGTTTTCCCTGATGCATCTCAGATAAAGTGAGGTTCTAATTTTCTTGAAAGTTTCCGGTCGGTAATGAGATAGTGAGTGACTTTAAACTTGAACCTCCTCAGATTAGTGACTTCTTCCACAATATTCCCCATCTTTAAGTAAAGGATGTAAGGGTCCACCCAACTTTTTTCACTTTTTAAAATAGCCTCTATTACCTTACGTTCTTCAATAGTAGGCCTGATTAGTTTATGAGAAGTCCCTTATCCCAGATGAAGAAATCTAGACAGGAGATCGACGACTTGATTATCCTCTCGATTGACATGCTCAATTTTGAAATATGTATACTTCCATATGTCTGCTTTGGATTTGCTAAGGTATTGGGCCATCATTTCATATTTGTTTTCAAATTTCCCATTAACTTGGTTTATGACCAATTGTAACTCTGACTTCAGCAAGAGGCGCTTGTAAGAGCAAACTGGCTATCAAAGCTCCATATTATTCCTGGTTGTTAGTGTGTATCCTCCAGTTGGGCTACTAAGCGCAAACCCCACTGCATCTACTACCTAGCTGGAGGCTCCATCTATATGTAATGCCCATGCATGGTTTTCAGTGCCAACTTCTTCATCCATCTCTAGTTGTTCAACTAGAAAACCGACCATCGCTTGCTCTTTAATTGTCATTCTTGGGACATATGATGGACATAATTCACTTAGATCCACAACCCACTTAAGAAGCTGATTTGAATGCTCTATCTTGGTGAGTACCAACTTCAACAGATGGTCGGTATTTAACTGGATTGGGTGTGTTTGGAAATACAATCAGAGCTTGCAGACAGAGAAAATTAAAGTGAATGTTAGCTTTTCCATAATGGAATACATGAGCTTCACATCCCAGAGATGTCGACTAGTAGTAAACCGAAAATTGCTTTTCCTTCTATCGCACTACGATTAAGCTGACGGCTTCGAGCCCTACTCCCAAATATAGAGAGAGTTCTATGCTAGGCTTTGGGCTTTGAAGGAGTGGTGGTGTGATCAAGGAATCTTTCAATTTCTGAAATGCTTATTCACAATCTTCCTACCAATTTAAGGCTTTGGTTTTTCGCGGTGTCCTGATGAATGTTGAGCATTTGTTTCCATATTTGAAGATAAATAGGCTTAGTCCAGCTATTTTAGTTTTTGGGCCTCTTTGTTGTTTCGACGTGACGACATGCAAAAAGTGTCTGCACTTTATCGGGGTTGGCTTTGGTTCCCTTTGGGGTTAAAAGATAGCCAAGGAATTTACTGGTAGAGGCTTCAAATGTACATTTAAGTAGGTTCAACCTCATGTTAAATTTTCTAAAGCTTTCAAATATTTATTTTAGGTCAATTATATGTTATTCAGTCATTTGACTTTGAACCAAGATATCATCGACATAGACCTCAATATGTTTACCTTTTTAAGTATAAAAATTACACCAATGAGACACTAGCATGTGGCCCCAATATTCTTAAGCTTAAAGGGTATTACATTGTAGCAAAATGCATCTGCATCTTACTCTAGCGGTAGCTAACGCAAGCATCCAAAAAGCTCATCACCAGATATTTGATTGCTAAGTCCACCAATGCATCAATTCTCAGTAAGAGATAACTGTCTTTTGGGCAAGCGAAATTCAGATTTATGAATTCAAAGCATATTCTCCACTTACCATTTGTTTTACACACCGTCATTACGTTGAAAACCCAAGTCGGGTTTTGTACTTCTTCATTCAAGTTTAGCACTTCTCAAATTGGCCAAGTCAACATCATGGCGAAGGACCTTATTCTTTACCTCATCCGTCTGATAGTTGGGTCAACGTTCAGACAGTGGAAGTTCACGTTGATTGGGACGGCTGGCATTTCTGCGGCAAATAAAGGCAAACACATCCTGATGGTTTCAGAGGTTCTTGATCATTATGTACTTGTATCCCGCATCAAAATTTTCACCAATTAGAAAATTACCAAGCTCGTCCTTGTCCAAAGAATTTTCCAAGATAGGCTTGCTGGTCTCGAGACCTTCTTCTCATTGGTTTTGAATGTCCAAGGACACCTGCTCCACGCTCCTGACCGCCCAAAAGTAGTTGGTTCTGGATTGTTCCAAATCAACTGGGATAGTTATGGTTCACCGTCGCCTAGGAATATTATTGCAATTTGATATGTCAAGACCACAACCCTGAAGTTGTTGAGAAGTGAATGCCCGAGGAGGGTATTGTAGGTAGGAGCAAATCCACCACCAGGAAGTCCTCGGTGTAGCCGAATTGTTTGTCACCTTCCACCTGTGTGATCGCTAGTGAGATGACTCCCAAAGCTTCCTTTCTTTCTCCTAAGAAGCCATAAAGAGGGTCGGCTAGTGAAACCAACCAATCGATAGAAAGTTTCATTTTGTCGAACACCGATTTGAACAAAATGTTCACGAAGCTACCAATGTTGACCAAGATATTGTCGACCTGATAATCCCCCACCAGAGCGGTGGCAACAATGGCATCATTGAATGGATTGCTCTTTACAGGTATGTTAGATTATGTTAAAAATTTGATTGATAGGTTTTTCTCTTAGATATTGTCACAACTGCGCAAAATTCTCCTAATCAAAGCCTTTTCCAGCTGGCTTGTTGAGAGTAATTTTCTTCTCCCCCAAAGATTGTTGGTAATAACTTCTGTAATATGTATGGCATTTGCCCTGACCGGCTCCCCAAATGCTTCCTCGACTTTTCCCTACCTCCGGGTAGCAGCCCGGGGTGTTACGAACTCTTTGAGCTTTTCAGCAAGGATCAAATCTTCGATCAATACGCATAAATGTATGCACTTTTGCGTGTGGTATTCACAAAATTTCTTTGGGTCATGGAGAAAAGCTTTGGCTTTGATTGGTTGGGGGAGGTGGGGTGTGGTAGGGGTGGGGGTGGGGGTGAGGCTTCCCTGAAGTACTTATTATTCTGGATGGCCTCTACAATCTCAACCATGGAGACTCTCAGGCGTGATTCCTTGTGCTTCTCGATGGTGTACCAATAGCATATTAAAAAAAATTCTATTGTTGTTCGTGATTCCTTGTCTGCACTCTGAGGTAGAGATTTCGCCCAACACCCACTTTCACGGGGAGGCCAGTTGTTTTCATAACAGAGACGGTTGGGAAGGCGTGGGCCATTCTTCGATCTCCATTTGTCGTTCTACACAACTCTCTTTGTGGGTGACAATCTAATGCTTCAGCTTTATGGCAGAGGATGACAATGTTTTCTTTAGCAGTGATGTATTTTTTGGTCATTTCCAATATCTCAACAAGGCTCTATGGCTCCATTAAGCCGAGGAAGAATCGAAATCATTCTCAACTCAACCCTTGGGTTAGTGCACATGTACCCTATGGTCTCTAGGTTCTATACTTCTATCATCTACCTCTGAAATCTAGTAATGTAAGAACACATGCTTTCATACTCCCCCTCCTCCCCCTGCTTAATCTATCTTAAGGCCTGTGAACTCTTCTTGGGTCTTCGAGCGTTGACAAACTGTGCTAAGAACATTCTTCTAAAATCGGCAACGAAGCCAATCACTCCCACGAACAGACTAATGAATCACCTGAGAGTATATTCTCTTAACGTAGTGTAGAATAACCAACATTTCAGTGCATCGAAAACTCTAAGGCAGACGATGAACTAAAACGAGGCTATATGGTCAATGAGGTTGTTCCGACCCTTGTGCACTTCTAGTACAGGAATTTTAACTGCTATGCAGGTTCGATGTCAGAGATTGGGTGAGAGAAAACATTCGATGTCAGAGATTGGGTGAGAGAACACATTCTCCGACAAGCGCTGGGTCTCGTCACACCCATTCTGATGTTTGTTTATTGGTGTCAACCCAACACTATCCTAGTACTTAAAATCTGCAAATCTTTAAGAACCCTTGAGCCACTTGGCAGCCTTGGGTTTCAAGCTCCTCTTCCCGAAGGTTCTGCTCTCAGGAAACTTTTTACCTTTCCCCAAGCATTGTTCGGGTCAATTCTGTTATTTGGTCTCTTAACTCCTGAATTTGTTATTGAACAAGAACCCTAACTTTATTTTTTGGCTAAGATCGTGCAACATTTTTTCTCATAATGTCCTCTTATTTATATATAAAGGAGGCATGACTTCTAAAATTACATAGAAGCCCCTACTTTAATAGAGACTGCACGAGATATTATAGGTATTTAACATTGGTGAGGCCCAAGGATCTCTTGGAGTCCTCGACTCAATGGTCTGGATGATGGGGATGAGGCAACTGATCTTGTCGACCGTCTATTTCGATAGGTCGAGCAACCGATTGACGACTGAGTGTAGTTGTTCATTTGCTTCTATGAAGTCGGTCGAATGTTCGTGCTTCATCTCACAGAGAAATAGGCAGCCGATTTAGTTCTCAATAGATTCTCTGACTCATTAAATCGACTGTTATTGATTGACAACATTATCTGAGCTCCATGTGGGTTATTTTCTTAGGGGATCATACATTGCTTCGTCACGTAGACTACGCCCATCAAATTCCTTTAAGATTCGTGTTAACAACTTTTCCATGTACAAATATGATAAAGATAAATTGTTTTAGTTTAATTATTTATGTTTGACACAAAAATGACCATAAACTAACTTCTAGTGATTCGATATATATATATAAAGGAGTACCACAAGCTGTTGACTGTTGGTTGACAGATTTCTCTGCAAGTCCTCTCAGGTTCGATCCCCTATGGCGCGGGGTTCTCGAATATATAGACACAAGGCGTCAGGCACCCGTCATAGGGCTGTAGCGCATATGGAAATCGGTATTCGAGCCTCTGCCAAATACCGATTTCTCTAATATATATATATATATATATATATATATATATATATATATATATATCTCCATACATGCGTGGATTCTCGAATATATAAACACAGGCGTTAAGCCCCCATCATAAGTGCAGTAGCACATATGTAAATCGGTATTTGGGCCTCTACCAAATACCGATTTCTCTAATATATATATATATATATATATATATATATATATATATATATATATATATATATATATATATATATATTAAAGGAATCGGTATTTGGCAAAGACCTAAATACCAATTCTCCTTGCGCTCGGGCACTGTGATGGGATGCCTGCGCCATGTGTCTAAATATTCGAGAATCCCGCATCACGGGGAATCGAACCTGTGACTTGAGGGGACTTATAGTGAACCCCACCAACTAACAGGCCACGGCTTGCGGCGTGCGCACGCACACATACACACTCACAGAGAATAATTTGTGAATTAAAAGAACAAATAAATAACAATAAATATAAATATCAACAACCCATCCATGACCAAAAACTCGGTGCTCACTCAAAACATAAATAAGCTAAAATACATACATTGTAACGGAGTAGCAGGGTAACAAAGTTAGCAGGGACATCAAGAAGAATCCAGAAAGATATGACCTAATCAAGAGGTAACAACTAATTTCATAAGAAACTATATCAAAAGATCTTATCAACCACCATACAGGATATAACCATTCTGAAAAAAAAAAAAAAAAAAACCTTAAAAAATACTTAGGCATGTGAAGAAATGGTGAGAGAGCACGGCAAGAGAAAATACATACATGCACCGACTTGTTCTTACTTTTCTCCCTTGCCTCCCTTAATATATTCTTTTCACCAGTACACGTGCCAAGAACAGAATCTCATAAAGGAATTCTTATCATATAAAATAAGTTATCACCACTCATTTTTATCTTCATATTGTCTTCAGAATCATCTTAAGATTAATAGAATATATCCTGATGAACACAGATCTCAATAAATATGAATGGTGATAAAACATAATGTAGGAATTTATATAGAGATTTTATTTGACATGTGAAGATCTTGGAATATTTTCATATTAAATCGGCCCTAAACTTACGACACTCAGATATTACTAGAGATTAGCCGTTAACTTTGCATCTTTTTCACACATTAACTGCATTGAATTGAACCAAAAGAATCAAAACCCCATAGATTCCAGCTTATCAAGTTGCCATGATTATGATCACAATGAGCAGGATAATCCCAAATATCACCATTAGCAAGCATGCCTGTGCCAACAAACACCAAGCAATTGGTAGAATCAAATAAAAAGGTAAAAGAGAAAAAATGCTAAAAAAACATCAGTTAAAATCTTGGAAAATAGCAAATCTTTTTTCTTGCATACCAGAGATGAGTTTGATTTCTGCGTCTTTGATGCTTTGGCTAGCTGAGTTTTGGCCTGTGATGTAGCCGACAGGGAGTTCTCAACATTGGACTCAATATCATCTAGATGAAAATTTCATAAAAGATCATCAACAAAGCTACAAAAATAAAGGGGCTAAGAAATGATCTGACCTACCAATCATAACTCCTTGATCATGAACCAGCACGGCAAGATCTTTGAAAATCTCATTAACCTCACCAATTTGCTGCTGAATCTCCTGTATTCCTTGTTCTCGCTCGTCGATGATAGCCTCATTGAAGACAATCTCATTGTCCAGTAGCAGCACCTCTTGCCTGAAGTTCCAAAAAATAGAAAAAGACCAAACGGAACATGTAAGCATGCAATCCAAATATTTGAACCACGGTTTATCAAATTCAGGCAAGAAACATTGCTCAGCTAAAAGGTTCAGTACAGAAGGATCAACTAAAATTCAGTTTTTGACAGATCAACCAAACTGTTTTGAGTGAGCAGATATGAGTAGTAACCCATTTGTATGGTAAGAGTTGAAAACTACATTTTTCTTATATGCTTGCAAGAATGTGGTGTATGAAACCAACCAGACAAGATTTGGGCACCATTATTTTCAGGATAGCTAAGCTGAATACATTAACACGGAACAGAAGCATGATTAGACTAACCATATGCATGTGAAACACAATATTTAAAAAAAAAAAAGGTAGCATATGCACAACTCCCTCATGAGAAATGAAGGGTGGCGCGCAGAAATTAACAAGTGAGCTATATGTCATGGCTGAAATTAAAAACAGGGAATTTTTGGTCCGCTAACATCTTGTGGTATGTTATACTCTTAGCAGATGTAAGCTATTTGGTATGAGACAACTTTAAATAACAATTTCATCAATGAGACGTAAGTCTAAACTGACAATCATGGCCTAGTCAAATCTGCCTCCAATAATAAATCAGGCAAATTAATGGCCAAGTAAATGACCCAATCATATACATATATATGTATATATATATATATGTATATATATATATATATATATGTATATATATATATATGTATGTATGTATATATATATATATATATATATATATATATATATATATATATATATATATATATATATATATATATATATATGCGCGAGGCCTTGGCGTAAGAACCTCGGGTCGGGGTTTGAATCTCACGCCTTACAGGAGATTCAAATGGTACACGGAGACTGGAAGGGGTCCGCCCCTCGGTCAGTTCAACCTATAGGGGTTGATCGGCGGTCTCCGACTATCCATCAATCTTTTTTTAAATATATATATATATATATATATATATATATATATATATATATATATATATATATGTATGTATATATATATATATATATATGTGTATGTGTGTGTATCTAGAAATATATAATATTATATTGTTTAAACAAACTAGCCTTAAGCCAATAGAAACCATGGAACCAAATAATACAATAATCTATCCTCCATTTTATGTGATGCTGAATGCAACACGTGCAGGTCAATTCAATAAATTAAAGCCACAAAAACAATTTTAATATGTAAAATAAAAATAATAATAATATTATTATTATTATTATTATTATTAACAATAAGATACATATTAGTATTTGTAGTTTTTCTTCACCTACATAATCTAGTTCATGTGCAATTTCTGATGGCAACTTCACAAAAATAATCATTCTGCATAGACATATATATCTGCAGCAAGACATAAAACTACTCACGCACCTTCTAGATTCCACCAGTACAGCACGCTCCTCTAGTGTTTTGTCAGAACTGATATCAACCTCACTTGCAGTGTAGCTGCATCAGTTATGAAATTATACCATTAGATCAATCGACAGAAAAAATTAAGAATGCGGAATGGTAAAACAAACACTGAGCTCTCGGGAACATTTGGGTGCGGAAAGAACCATCTAGCAATTATGATTCTATGCCAGCAACCAAGTTAATGAAAGCCATCAGTATATAGATGAATTTGAAAAGCTCGGGAAATGAAATTTCTAAATTGAGTCAAATACAACAAAGCCCAACAGTTGGAAAAAATTAGTTAAGAGGTAAGAAGACTAAAAATTAGTTTCTTCTCAATAAAAGCTTATGGAGATTAGAATTGGCAGATTAGGGCAGGTGTGCAAATTTTGATAAGAAAGCACTCTCTGAAATGCTTGTAAAGCAAATGCCATTTAGGATGTATTGTTCATATAATTTCTGCAACTCCAACAACTTGAGAAGTACCCGACCTTCCTACCACTTGGTACTCTTCAGCAAATTGGACAAAAAAATGTCTGGAAGCACGTTTTCAAAGCAAGGGAATATGCCAGAATAGTTAAACAATATGTGCTTATAGTCCATATTTTGCAAGCTGGATATAGCATAAGAAAGCAAGAAACGCTTCCAAGCTCCGGAACAAACTAGAAATAAATGAAAATTGCCTACTTCAAGAAACATGCATTTACAATCTTGGAATTCATTAGATAAATTATAATAAATAGAGAATAGCTACAAAGCACTCCTTATCTTACCATGGTCATCGGGACTTAAATACAGATAATGCTTAAGATAAAAAGACCAGTACACTAAATTAATATATAACATATTATTTCGTAAATGACTCGCATAACTGTTAGATAATTGAAGGTTATATACAAAGCTTATGCCGAATAATTCAGTCAGCTTGACAGCAGCTTAGAAAACCCTAATGTAATGCAAACCTTGAAGGAAGAACTGCTTGGGGTACGAAAGGTGCATAAGCTGTTTCTCTCTCAGCAGCAAGTCGTTGAGCTTTCTGAAACTCCTTGAGTACTGCTTGGAAATCTTTGGCAAGCTTTGCATCAGCAATCTTTTTGCTAGGCTGCAGCAGCAATTTCAGTGTTCAAGCATGTAAAAATATTACAAATCATTGAAGCAATATTGTCATATTTGAAAAATAAAAGAGAATGTCAATTCACAGTGACTATATTGAAGAAAGCATGGGATTAGAATCTCAAAAAAAATAAGAAAATCTCATAGAACATGTGCTTTGACTGTGTGGACATTCACCACTCAAAAAGTTCAAAAAAAAAGAGAGAATAACTAGTAACATTATTAGTAAAATAAAATGGCAAGCAAAATGGCCCAAGTTAATATGGGTTACTAAACAAGAACTAGTTCAAGCACTAACTGCAGATATTGTTGAAAATGAATGGAGAGAGATTCATATAGTTAACACCAAATTGGAAAGGATGTTGATTTATTCATGTATAACATATTTGGCTTAGCATTTAACACGGAAGAACCAAAAGCCATGTTATCCAATATTGCTTACATTATCTCTGCTTTTGGGAGAAAATGGACTTTTGTATGAGAAGGGTTTAGGCCATGGTTTGGCTCCTATGGAATTTAAAATTATAATTAGAAATTTTTTCTTAGGGGCTATTTGGGATCAATTTTGTATTTTGTTTTCTATTTTTGAAAACAAAAAATAAGAAACAAACAAAAAAAAAACAATGTCTGCAAATCTTTTTTTTTTCTGTTTTTTAGTTTTTAGAGGAACAGTTCTATCTTTAAAATACTCAAAACAGAAAAAATTATATTTTTGTCTGTTTTTAAACCACCCAAAACAGCGAGCCCCAGCCGCCGCCCGCTGACGGCGGCCGCCGTCCGCCACCTGCCGACCGCCGCCAACAGCCGCCCGCCACCTGCCGATCCCGCCACCACCTCCGACCACCGCCACCACCTCCACCGCCCACCACTGACCACCGCCACCAGCCTATGCCACTGCCAGTGTCATCGCCGACCACCGACCGCTGCCACCAGCCACCGCCGTCGTCTGCCTGCTGGTCATCAGCGCTTGTTGCTTGCCGCCGCC
This sequence comes from Papilionanthe hookeriana x Papilionanthe teres, assembly GCA_022702705.1. Classification (NCBI taxonomy): domain Eukaryota; kingdom Viridiplantae; phylum Streptophyta; class Magnoliopsida; order Asparagales; family Orchidaceae; genus Papilionanthe; species Papilionanthe hookeriana x Papilionanthe teres. The sequence continues at coordinate 37,955,974 of CM040424.1, read as the reverse complement.
CGCCCGCCCGCCATCGCCGCCAACCTCCATTGCCCGCTTGCTGCCACCGCTCAAAAAAGTTTAAGAAAACAAGAGAGAGAATAACTAGTAACATTATTAGTAAAATAAAATGGCAAGCAAAATGGCCCAAGTTAATATGGGTTACTAAACAAGAACTCGTTCAAGCATTAACTGCAGATATTGTTGAAAATGAATGGAGAAAGATTCATATAGTTAACACCAAATTGAAAAGGATGTTGATTTATTCATGTATAACATATTTGGCTTAGCATTTAACACGGAAGAACCAATAGCTATGTTATCCAATATTGCTTACATTATCTCTGCTTTTGGGAGAAAATGGACTTTTGTCTGAGAAGTGGGTTGTAGGCCATGGTTTGGCTCCTACGGAAATTAAAATTATAATTAGAAATTTTTTCTTAGGGGCTATCTGTGATCAATTTTTGCATTTTATTTTTTATGTTTGAAAACAAAAAATAAGAAAACAAACAAAAAAAACAGTGCCTGCATATCTTTTTTTTTTTTCCGTTTTTATTGTTTTTAGAGGAACAGTTCCATCTTTAAAATACTCAAAACAAAAAAAATATGTTTTTATCAGTTTTTAAAGCGAGTCTCGCCGCCGCCTTCGACCACGCCACCACTCCAATCGCAGCCACCGCCTCCATCGGCCACCACTGACCACTGCCACCACCACCGGCCTAAGCCAACGCCAATGTCGTCGCCGACCACCGACCGCTGCCACCGGCCACCGCCGTCGTCTGCCTGCCGCCCGTCACTGCTTTCCGCCGCCCGCCCGCCATCGCCGCCAACCTCCGTTGCGCACTCGCTGCACCCCCCCCCCCCCCCCACGTGTTGGGTGGAGTAAAAAGATGTCATATATGCCATGGGCAGCGGAGCTTAATACAGGAGTGCGTGTGGACCAACCGTTTTATAAAATGTATAATTTTTTCTTAAAAAAAAAAAACCCAAACATGTTTTATATTTTTTATTTTCAAAATCATATAAATCATAAGAGAACCAAAAGTGTTTTCTAAGAACAGAAAACAGAAAAAAAAATAAAAATATAAAGACTAAAAACAAAAATAAAAACAGAAAATAGAAAGTGATCACAAACATTGCAAGTAGATAATTGATCAAAACTCATTTAAATCTTTTTAAATAGATTACATCCACATGAACATCATAATTATATAATTTTCAAGCTTGAAATTTCAGTAGCATTTCATTTTTTTTAACAAGTTATGGGTCATCGTTAGTATTCTTTAGGATGCATATCATTCTTTTTTCATTACCTTCTTTATATAACTTCCATAATAATCTACACAATACATGCTTCACTTACATAAATAATTTCAAAGAAAATTAGACACTAATTATGACAATCAAAGATTTATTACCAATGCAAACATGACACTAATTATGACAATCATATGTTTATTAGCAATGCAAACACGAGTTTTATAGAATTTAAGCCTGACGATAGTTATGATGTATCTAAATCAAGAATAACTTCCAACAAGAACCAACAAACAAATAAGCACACAGATATATATCTATATATATCTATATATATCTGTTATATGTATTTATGTATATCTATATCTATATGTATGTATCAATGTATACCTATCAATATGCATATATATCTATCTATATATATATATATATATATATATATATATATATATATATATATATATATATATATATATATATATATATATATAGATATAGATATATAGATATATATATATATAGATATATATTGAAGATTACTTCAATAGAGCAAAAAATAAAAATAAAAGTAATAATAATAAAATTGAAAGCACCATTTGAAGTTATGGAACACATATAATAAATTCCAATAAATAAATTTAGAAAATTAAAATATAAAACAAAGATTTTAATTTATTTAATTTGATCTTGTTGCAAGCCTACAGCCAGTTTTTAGAATGTCGCTCTTTCTTTTTTAAGAGTCCACATCTAATCATCTACTAATATTTCAATACAACTTATTTTGAGGCCATCATAGATGATGAACTTTTGTTCATTATTGATTGTGAATACTAATGATAGCTAGTACTTTGACACGATAGATTATTGATAGAAAGCGTAAAAATAAAGCCCAAATTCGCTTAGCTTATGAGTTAACGAAAATAAATTATTACAGTCAAATTTTCCAGACTGAGTAGATTAAGGGTATGGCATTAGGTAGTTATTGGTAAAATGTGGCTGAAGTCTTTTAAATTATACGTGGCTTTGGAGTCTTAAAGTGGTGCATCAGAGTAGGGTAAGCTCGCAATCATCCAGTTCAGACTTATAAAGTAATCTGAATTATAAATAGGACTCAAGCGGTGGTCATTCGGCATGTGTACAGAGTGTGAGTGAGAGAGAAGCATAGGTTGTTTATGTTGTTAAATTTTTGAAAGTGTGTGAGACTCGAGGAGGGGATCTCATGTGTTATTTGAGTGGATTTTCAAGATGGGGTTTTTGTTAAAGGTTTGAAGTTTTTCCACTTCTAGGAGAAATAAGAGTTGCATTTGAGTTGCATTATAGAATATTGTTCGACTATTATGTAGCTTAAAAATAAATATGGGAATTCTTATTTATTTTTCAGGAATTTATTCAAAATTCAATTGAGATTGATTCCATGACAAACATATATACTAGCATATGCTATAAGTAGTTCATGACTAATTGTTCTGGGGTATATAACTGAAAACTTTTGGTTTAAACATAACTTTTTTATTTCTAATTTTAATATTTTAAAAGCTGGTTGGAGTGCGATCCAGTACAATTACCGTGTTAGGGAAGAACTCATCTCCTTCACTGATATAAGCTTCATTTTTCTTATTTCAATTCTCATTCCTTTATACATTTCATCTACTTTAATTTCATTCTTGATTATTTGAATAGTTCCATTGTCAGTTGATATAAAATTCTAGTACTGCCAAATCAAAACTAAATAAATAAAGTTTTTGAATTAAATGATTATTCCTAATCTGTGAATCCCCAATTTAATTACATGCAATCATATTTTGCATCAAATTATTTGCAATAGGAAACTCAAATCCTAAGCCATCATACCATCAATGAGTAACGCTAACACATGATTCAACAGTTTATCATAAAACAAGCATTATACCCACATAATCATGAAATAAATATCATTCAATCAATGAAAAGGAACTAACAACCTATATGCAATGGGATTCATATGGAATCCCCAATTGTACTTGGAACGAAAAAAGTCATATAAAAAAGATGAGTAACGCTAACACATGATTCAAGTGCAAGAAATCAGAAGGAAGAAAATAAAAGTGGAAAAAAAGAATTTGATAGTCGCAAGTACGCACATTAACTTCTGCATGGTGATCAGTTTCACTAGCTAGTTTAAGTTTTGCTGAAGTATCCTTCACTAATTGTCCAATATGTAGACGTGTCTTGTGTCTGCCAATAAACAAAAAAAAAAAGAAAAATAAAGATTTTAATAAGCCAAATTTAGGGAAATATACAAAACGAAAGCAAAATTTGTAAAAGAGAGATAAGGTCGAGTTTAAAAATAGGTTTTACCAACAGGCTTGCCAATTATGGTATGTTTGCAATGTAAATTTTAAAGCACAACTAAATGATAGTACGATACATAGTTTATAATGATACATTTGCACATTACATGGCCATTGCAGTGGGCTTGCTCCTTTAGAAAACATGCCTAAGAGTTTTGTAAACTTGCCTCCCTCGTTTGATGAGTTCACAAATAAACATAAAAACGCTACACATAATATCATTTATTCCATTCCATTTGCATCTAATTGCTTCACAATTTACATAGCCACCAAAGTAACACGTCAATGTTCAGAATTCCACCAAATCAAAAATAAATAAAATTAATAAAATAAAATAATAAATTAAATAAACAATCAGTGCGCACGCGATCAGCATAAAGCATCCATCCTACTGCCTATCTTGGGAATATATAATGGATAAGAATTAAATCATTTATTAAAAAATAGATTTGCTCAATATATTTTTAAAATGTATTTTGAATCAAAACTAGTGAAAAGCGGCCATGGAAATCACAAAGGTTATAAAATTTGTGGGCGGACATCATCCATGTCATACTAGGAAAATAATGCCAAGTATAGAAATCCCCTTTATCAAATTATCAAAAGACCAAAGAATACAACATCAATCCAATGGATTAAGTTCCAACTCCTACAACAACAACAACAACAACAATAACAAGCTTTTATACAAATAAGTGGGGTTAGCTACATGAATCCTCTCTCCATTGCCGCAATAAACTAAAAGTTAACCTACAAATATCAAGACCGAGGAAAATTCTTTAGGATTTGGCATTAAAATAAATCAAATCAAATCCAAATCCCACCAAAGTTTAGTTCTTTGGTCAAAAGAAGAAAATATTTCATGACTGAAGAAAATATGTCATCAACAAAACTTTCATAACAGATGGCGTTTGATAATTCACTTCAATATACCTTTTCTGAAATAATCATAAGATTTTGATAAGCTTTATTCTCAAGTCACTAATAAGGTTATGCATAATGATTGCACAATAATATAAACGATGCAGCCGTTAATTGGAGGATCCTTCCATCTTTAAGAGGGTAATTTCGATTGGGTGCCTGTGCATATTAAAAAATGCACCTATCAGATGGAAACGGTAGGGATGCAAGAATGAGGATGGCCTGATGTATGCAGCCTTGCCCTTATATTTACAAAAACATTGTTCACTGACTTGAATCTGAGACCCAATGAGGGCCCAATGGCTTGAGCATGTTAAGAAGAAAAATCTCATACTATGAAACCCAATAACCTTAAGATAGAATACAAGGGAATACCTTTAGTTTCGTCTGCCCCTAAAAGGTAAATATTCAAAATAAAGAAATAAATTATGCACCCTGTAAGTGGAACTTTTCAGTCCAATGCCTCATTCTCTCCAATCTCCTCTTTCTCATACCATCACTCTACATCACCCCTCCAATATAGTCATCACATGCAACAATCACAAAACCTATCTGCTCTCACTTTCCTCTCTCATATTCAAGATATCACATTATGGTTAGAATTTCAATCCAAATGTTTACATGCCTAAAACTTCATGAAACACAAATCACTTCTCCCATATTCTCTTTGGAATTAAGAATACCCTCCCTTTCTGTTTATATAATTATCATATTCATTTGGGTCATTACAAAAAAACATTGATAAAACTAAAAAAAGTAGTCTTTCTTTAAAATATTCTCATGCTGACACAACTGGGAATAATGGCTGATAAGAATACAATAACCCCCAAAACAAGTTCAGGAGGCCTCACAAGGAAAATAAATCAATTACACGGTTCAAATATAAAACATTTCTAAGATAAATAAATTCATGCACATCAAAGGTAGTTGCTACAAGCCAAAAGAAAAGAATTTTTTTGATTGCTTTCAATGAATATGGTTCCTTGGGCAATTCAATCACTACTACCCTTCACAACATTTTAAGAATACTTACCTAAAGAAGCAGCATATTCAAGCTTGCAGGCTAAGAACTAAGAGGTCGTTTGGGATCACTTTTGTTATCTATTTTCTATTTTTTGCTTTTATTTTGTTTTGTTTATATTTTGATCTGAAGCAAAACATGTTTGGAAATTTGATTAAAGTATGGTTGTTTTTAAGAATATGTTGATTTGTTTTTAGAAATAAAAAACATATAAAAAATTAACCAAACAAACCTGCTTTAAAAACAAAAGAAAAATCATAATAATATAATAAAATTGATCCTAAACAAGCCCTAAAACTATCATTAACATGCTGACCATGTAGGATCTATACAATTTACAAGCATTACAATCTATTGTATTCTACTGTAGTACTGAATCCCTCTCATCTAATTGAAAGACAAAGGCAACTCAAGGGTTACACATTGGAATCACAAGTTTAATTCTAGCGGACAAAAGCATAAGCAATACAAAGCTTCAAGGCTAAAACCCAATAAACAAAAAAACAAACTCACGAGTTTGATGAAGCACCGGTTTCATTCCATTCATTCAAAATCCAACCTTAATTACTTTCAAATATTCAAAATAACATCCCTTATAGGAATTATGATATCTACAACAAAAAAAAAAAAAAAAAACAAACCGATGAAGTAAGTGATACAGACCAACCAACGCCAAAGCCATCACCATGAACTCCAAAGCAGCACATGTTCACCTACCCATTTATTTCCCAATCCCTCTATCATCAGATACAAGATGCTTACTCCCAGATATATTCGTATTCCTTGAAAAAGGAAAACGGAAAGGATCAGAAGGTGAGGAAACTTACAGCTTCTCCCGAAGCTCCGGTGTGTCCTTTGGGGTTCCGAGCGTGTTAACTAGACGCTGGAACGTGGAAACTGCCGTGTTTATCTGGAACACGCCAGCAGCGACTGCCTGAGTTGGATCCTGCTTTCCGTTGATGAGATTCTTCCTACCCTGAAGCTGCCCACCAGATTCGAGATCCTGAAAACTCATCTCTAGTACGAATAGGAAAACTGATTTGGAAAGAGCAAATTTTGAATCCTTTACACCCTCCAAACCCTAGACCAAAAAGAACCAGCAGATTCAGGAGGAGAATTTTGATCAAGGAGAAAGAGAATTAAGGATGGGATTCTTCTTCTTCGTTTGATCTCGGCTGGATTTAATATTGTCAAAGGAGTACAAGGAACAAAGAAGCCTTAAGAAATGCGGTTGAGTTATTCAGCCTCAACAGAAACAACTAAGCAAGTTCTATAATGAGTGACGATGGTCGACCTTTATTGAATATATAATTTTTTTTTTTTCGTGACGGGGCCGCCAAATAAAGATTTTGGGAAATTGAATTAAATAGAAATCAAGCACTCCCTTACATTCATTTTTCAAATTAGTACTCAAATATCAAATGTCACGATAAAATACCTCGGCTCATATTTTTATTTTTATCAAATTCACAATAGTTTCGTCTTGAGATGCATAAAATGCATACCTAGCTGGTTGATTTGTAAATATGGATGTTTTTGGTGCTCCAAATGTAATTATTCCAAAGATTAAAAAGATAAATGCTATTTAACGGAAGTTATATTTTTTACGTTGAAACTAATATCATCTTATCTTATTATACATATAACGATTCGAACACGAACAAACGCATCACTGTTCGTGTTTGTTTTGTTTAACTTACCGAACAAAAAAAAAATATTTGTGTTTGTCTCGTTTACTTATCGAGAGAATTGAACACGAACTCCTTAACGAACCGAACACGAACTGTTCGCGAACAACGAGCATTTTTGACAGCCCTAGTCATTCTATTTTACAATAGCGAAGAATATAATAAATTATAATTTAAATAATGTAACATGATTTTTTTTTTTCCGAAAAAGATAAGTCTAAAAGGTAACATATGTGAGTCGAATCTGTGACCTCATAGTCAGAAATTATACAAATACAAAATTATTTAAAATAATTATATATATATAATTTATAATATTTTAAAAAATTAAATTTTACAAATGATAATATATAATAAATTAATAATAATAATATATTAATATAATATATGTAATATACTAATATAGACATTATATATTTATATAATATAAGTTATATAATATAATATATTATTTATATATATATATATATATATTATGGTTATCAAACTGGCTCGTTCGCGAACAAGCTTGTAGTGGACTCGTGTTCGACTCGTTCATTAAAAAACGAACACAAACAGTGACTTAACAAACAATTTCGAACACGAGTTCATTTCAAACAAACTAAATTTCAAACGAATCGAACACCGACAAAAGCTTCGTTTGTTCGTGTTCAGTTCGTTTACACCCCTAAGAATGACAGAATTCTAGTAGCTAAAATTTTGAAAGCTTCTTTAAGAAGTAATTATGAAATAGAATTTCTAAAGTACTATTGTAGGGGCTAAATTTTGACGAGCTGGTAATATAGGCATATTATGGAGAGTAGTGATATGTTGATAATTTTGTACTTGTTGCTACTTGCTTTTGTGCACTTTCTTGATTAAATTGCACTTTGAAGAAGGTATTTTGTTATTTTTATAGGTTGTAATAGAGGGTCGAACAAGATTCAAAATGGATTGAATTAGAGAAAAACGAGGAAAATTGTAATATGGCCACTGTGGAGCCCAAGCGCCAATCCTTCCCCAAATTAAGCAAAATCTTGAGAAGATTTGGAGGTGGCGCTACCCCTAGGGCATCTAAGCACTGCTACCGGTGCATATGCATTGCAATCGCGACGTCATGGCACCTATCCCTTGTGAAATTATTCAAGTGATTGGTGCCTAGACGCCAACCACTGAGCACCTTGGAGCCATAAATATTTTTGGTAGTTCTAAAGGATTGATGCACCTGTTCACTTGGGCAACATATAAAAAGGATGGAGATGAATTAATAAGGGCTTTTTCCTTATTGTTCTTCTGCCAAACATTCATGAGGGAGGAACGAGAAGATCAACTAGAAGAAGTATGATTTGAGAACTTGAGATACTTGTGCTTGTAGCTTTATCTTCTTTAAATTGTGAAGAAAGGAAGATAAGTTTTCAAGAGCTTTACTATGTTGGTTATATTATTCTACTATTAAAACTTATGTTTTTAATTTCTATTTCAATCAAACGAGTTTATTGATGTGTTCAAACATCAGTAGTGATTAATTCTCTAATTCCCCCTTAGTATGAGGAAGTATGATTAATGGATGTGAAAGTTTTGGTGTGGTTTTAAGAGTAAACTTTTCCTGTGATGATTAAATTTTTGAATTTCCTCTACACTTCATTTAGGTCATTTGATTTGTTAAAATATGTTGTGAATTATGAGTCTTAGAAGAGATCATAATAGAATCAACTAAGATAATCACATTATTCTAAGGAGTAGGGATATATCCTTTAGGGCAATGCAAACTTATTGGGAGAATGATATGAT